>MU870535.1:8902-28999 GCA_036418205.1 Ostertagia ostertagi | reverse complement strand
AGGGAGTCTCTCCACCTCCCCGGCTTCCCGAGACAAAACGTTTTCAGCCTTCCCGATTACAGAAGGTCTTACGGAAGATCACCAACGGATGTAGTAATGAAGCAGCAGGAAAAGGGTTCAAAGGCAGTGATCACGATGGCTAAGGGGGGGGGGGCGTTAGTGCTTGATGACTTCATTGGAAGTCACTGCAGACTAGACTACTCAGCACGCTGGAAGGGGTACCTGACAGGAGGCCCGTCGCGCGCCAAGAAAGCAGGGTCAGCAGACGTGTCACAGCGCGTGCTCTATTAAGCTTGACGCGAAATCGCTACAGTACGCGCGACGACTCGTCCGCTGACTCTGAATTCTTGCCGCGCGACGGGCCTCCTGTCGAGTACCCCGCATACTCGACAGGAGGCCACCGTGATCATTGCCTTTAAGAAGTCTTCAATTTGCTTCTGCATCCAAAGGCTTTACCTGCGCTCTTAGCCAGCAAAGTACGCTGTTTGGTGTGATGTATCGCTGTAATCGCTCATTGTAATTACTGATAGTGGTCTCCAGAATGGCAAGGCGAGCCGACGTCAAAACAAAATCATCATTGGATGAAATTGTACCTGAAACATAAGTGATTTTAGTCGGACACAACAAATGAGCTGCTGGAGGGGATCTGACGTCATTTTGTATCAAGAATATCAAGTGTGAACTCGCTATTTCTACAGTCAATCAATGTTATCCAATTAGAAAGGATAAAGGATAAAGCATTTGCCGTTGATCAATCCCTTTTTGGGATGCGGCACGCATTCTACTTCCATTTGTACATTCGTAGTGGCGTTTGAATGCGATTTGGGATGCGGCACGCATTCTACTTCCATTTGTACATTCGTAGTGGCGTTTGAATGCGATGTGGCCTATACAATGACTTGCGGGGGCCAGCCGATGTACAAGTCAGTGTTTTTATCCTCCCAGACAAGTCTGGTACCAATTAACCGACCCCGGAGGGATGGAAGGCTTGGTTGGCCCGGGCGACTCACGACCCAGGATTTGATCCCCGGACCGCTCGCGTGGTAAGCGTGCCACCACTTGCCACTACACCACTTCCGCCCCTTTATCCTTTACCCAATTAGAAATAAAATCAAATCTCGAATCAGTTGAATAACCCTTCCCTCTCTTGCAACACCGCGCAGCGACGGGTGTCAGCTAGGAGATACCTGTCGCTAAATCGAGAGCGCTGCGTAGACGTTATCACATCTCTTCGTAACGCGTTACGCGCGCGATGCCACCAGCGACGCCGCTAATGACGCACTAGATACCTCTTGACCCACACACCTTATTATAGCAGGAAATGCTGTTCAAACACACCTGGATAACCGCTGAAGGAGTAGCTTCGCCCAGGGTCACCTGTAGCGAACGTGTACTTTTTCTGCATTCGCAGCATGGTTGAATAGGACGACCACGTGACATGGGAGAAATAGATGTCGGAGAAGTCAGGAAGCAGCTAAACAGAAGAGGTGATCAAGTAGAAACAGAACGATACTTTTCTTAGCGATTAGCATAGGTGAGCACATTGAAAGATCCATCTAAAAAATGGATTAATGTGGAGAAAATCGCACCTTCACTGACCATGAGTGATGTATCTACATAAAGGGAAGGCCATAAAAGAGACGCTTCGCCCATGGCGCACATTATGAAACTTTTCATCGCACAGGGTGCCGCTGTTCATGAAAGTTTTACAAAATATCCCTTACAAGGAGGTCGTTCAGGGTGTGCCAAGCTTTTTCAAAATGGTTTCTTGCATGACATTGGGGCACATATGGGGACCACAGAAGCATGGTTCATTTTTCCTGAACGGCCCTCTGAATACCAGAAAAGGGAGTTCGATTCCTCGTGGTGACAAATTTTTGCATTTCGAGTTGACGTTTCAAAATTCGCGCAAAATGGAGTTAGCATGAATAATTAGTACCATATTCATGATTAGGACCGTCAGTAACCCTTACAAATAGACTTTGATTGAAAAACTGGTGAAAAAGGTGTGACTAGGGACCCCCTTTTCTGGTATTCAGAGGGCCGTTCAGGAAAAATTAACCATGGTTCTGTGGTTCCCGCATGTGCCCCTATATCATGCAAAAGACCGTTTTGAAAAAGCTTGGCACACCCTGAACGACCTCCCTTGTTAGATGTCCTCCCCATAAGTGGAAGCAGGCCCACTTCCACTGCCCTCACCGTCTCAAAATATGACGTCATCTTCCATCACCGTTGAGCTCAAGAAGGCCTACAAGTAATCGTTCCAGCCTGAAGCTGCTACGGAATTTCTTCAATCGGTTAACTGACAGATTGCTTCCTAGGGACAGTAGCTCTAAATATGCAAGACCCCTTCCGACCAGCGTTTCAGATAACGTCGTAAAGGTCCATGATCCGCCGAGGACCAGTTGAGCTCGAACCGTGCACAAGGTTCCCATGGCAAATTCTTGTGATGTTCTTGGTACAGAAAGCTATTATACGTTTATTGATAGATTGGGATCTGCTCTTCAATATTAACCAGTTGAGAGCAGTATTAGTTAAGTGTGAGTAATGCTGTTTTAGAATGTCCCTTTTTTTCCCACTGTATAGCTGCATAAAACTTTCAAGATGAGCAATCGATTGCAAAATTAATATCAATGTTAAATAGTATAAATAGTGGCACTAAGACATCTTGCTACACTCTCCCTGAACAACATCACCGTACATTATTCGGGCACGCGCCTCGCTGCTTCGCAACCGCACGCATGCGCGTCAAATTAGTTGTCCCACCACTTTGCCCAGTGGAAGCGTAGAAGTATATTTAGCTTAACTTCAGAACAAGTGACCGCTTTTCCAATTTCGGAGTAATTAAAAATAGTCAGAAATGCTATCAATATTTTGTTTGGGACTACGCAGTCGTTTTTTTGCGTTTCTTTAGGGTTTCTCATAGATCACCCACCTTGATAAGAGCGGAGCAGTGTCCATTCCCAGCGAGAAGGCTGCGTTGTGTTTCTGGTTTTCTGAATTTCACCGACAGATCCTCAATGTCACCAGCCAATTGGAGAAGGCTGAAATTGTGTCCGCATCCGGGCTAATTTTTCAGCAAGATGTTAAAGTTGAGAACGGCTACAGAACATTCCAACAAATGTGAGAACATACTAAAGAGGATGCGCGACGACTTCTTCTGCAGACAGAGTTCGACCCAGCTTTCCTTCATAACCGTCGATCATTCCCAGTAGTTGATTCAGAGTCACGTTCACCTGTAGATGACCAGATTTGCTTCGGTGACCTATTCATGGCGGAATATTCTATATTTCAATGGAGACCCTCTCATCTACAACATCTAGTCCTTTTAGCCGTTTTCACGCATCCGACAACACTTTCACGGCATGTTTGTGGTAGAGGTGGGCGCGTAAAATCAATACCAATTTTGAAGCACGGCGCGAATCGGGAGCGACCTTCAAGCATGACCTCAACTACCTTGATAGTTATGTACTGTCAGAAACTTAGCTCAGTTTCAGGGAAAATGGCGATTTTTTGCAAACACTTTCAAAGCTGAATGTTTTGAAATCGGAATACATTCGGTACTGTGACTGCTGACCTGATTCCAATAATGATCGTCCGGGTAACTGGCAATATTTTCTTGCATCCACAAGTAGTTGTCCATGAGATATTCGTTGAGATCATCGCAGAACTGTTCGGCTCCATCGCAAAAACCATCCACAGTATTCGCCACATGTAGGCGGATCAACTCACGCGTCGCTCTTCCTGATATATTCACAAGTTTTAGGGATTATTTTGTGACGTTCAGAACGATAAGAATCATTGCTTAAACTTATTTCGTCAAGAGCTTAACACGAACAAGGCTACCTAAAGTGAAGGCAAATTCATGTGTTATTACCCTTGTAAGTGTCTGTGATGAGAAAGAAGAAATGAGAAGGCCCGGATGAGAAAGGAGGAGGGTTGGTGCGAAGGGCTAGTATCCTTGTTGCTACAGAAACGACGAATATATATATAAGTAAGTGTCTGTGAAGATATGAAGTGTAAAGTTAGTGAAGAAAAAATTGGGAGCAATAAGCCTGTCTCAATAGCGGCGAAGCAAAACATAATAGCATCGAATTGTGAGCGGGGTCAATGGTGCTAGGCGGGGGCAATGCTGCATGCTGGGGCCCTAGCCCCACGGATTAGTCGAGTCATCCGAATTGTGTACATGCGCCCATTTGCATACCGCTGCACTTTTTTCAGAGGAAGGTTTAATTTCGATCAGAGATCTTCTAGCCTTTAACTCAATGCAGATTGCAATGCACTCTTCGAGCATCTTCTTTTCCCATCTTCAATAATCAGTGATCCACCGGTCATGCAGTCCGCCCTTATCCAGTTGAAAGCGCAGAAGCAGCGCCTTTGATGGTATGGATCGTTCAAAGAAGGTCAAAGAAGGCCACAGGGTCACCCTTTAAGGAAAGCGATGGACTTCGAAGCGCAAGGCAAGCGACCGCGAGGAGCCCCAAAGAAGAGGTGAGAGGACGTGATCAAGAAGGACCTAAGTGAAGTCATGGCCACAGCAGAAGATGCCCTGGACAGAGCAAAGTGGCGACGACTGACAAAGACAGCGGACCCTGCGACTGCGCGGGACTATGTCAAGGAGAAGAAGGGAAGGTAACGATTTACCGATAATTACAAATATAAAAACGTATACGTTGTTGAATGGGTTCAAAAAGTATGAATATCTTGGTAGAATGGAAGAAATGCTGAATGAACCAAGCAACGATATGGTGGTCCGCGTGAGGCAACGTGGGCATCACGCACTTCGCAATGTATTATGACGAACAGAGAGCAAAGTCAGCGAAGTCTAGTCTAACCGTAAGAAGTCTAGCGCGTGCTAGCAACCGGAAAAGCAAGAACGTTCTTATTTTCACCTTATTTCATTGAACAATTCATAGGATGTGCCATGCATTCAGAATCGTATCAACAATGAATCGTTTTGGCCTATTCCTATTCGATTTGGGAGTCAGCCGATGTATAAAGCAGGTTTCTCACCATTCAATCTTCCTCGACGAAACGGAAAGCTTCCTTGGCCTGGATGGAACCCGATTCAGGATTTGACCCCAGACCGTGTGCGGGAAACCCTTTGCTCCTACACCACCTCCGTAGTTTTACTGATATCGATATAGTGAAGAAAATTCAGAGCACTGCTTGAAAAGTGCGTCTACGCCTATCAAAGCCCTGCGATCGTGCTATCTGCTACAAAACCACGGCCCAGAACAGAAGGCGAAATCGTAGCGCATTCCATAGGACAGCTGATTGACACAGTGCACGTGCCGACTCCAGCACATGTCACAAAAGAATCTTTGCTGTGAAGCGTGCATAACAGCTATCAATTGTCCATTGGAGTGGCGCCGCAAAATGATTTGAAAAAGAGGTTGGAGTTGGAGACATCGACCAGTCATGAGTTTCGTGAACTCAAAAAACCACAGTTTTGTATCACCCAGGTAATGATTGGAAAGGTCACTGTCGACGTGCATACTCGGTGATGTATGCTGACGTCCCTATTAATAGCAAAGCCAAATCCGTTCGTTTCCCCCACTAGTTCTGATCGCATGCTTCTGGCATGACCAAAACGAGTTGAACAGTTCATTTTCGTGACACCGAGATAAACCTCTTTAGCCGTCAAAAAATGCGGAAAACAGTACGAACTGCCTCCTCCTACCACTCCTAACAACACATTGAAATCCGATGTAGCACGTTGACGACCACGCGATTTGGTCATTTTGGCTGCGTGGTACAGGCGCGATTTTCTAGCGCGACGACCGCGGTACACATGCGTTTACAAACCTCGAAACAGACTTTCGCTTGATCTTCGCCACCACACAACTGCTTCTACCTCTGATCTACCGTCGACGCCTGCGGCCAAAAAAAAACTGTTCGGCCGAAATTGAGGGACCGGCAAAAAGAGTGAGACAGTAGGCGCGCTGCGGAGGGCGCAGACGGGTATGGTGACAAACTTCGCCGTGGATTGAAATGAACCCTTGAATTAGAAAGTTTTTAATGGTAAATTTTTCCATGCCACTGCGAAGAATTCAGTCAGCTAAAGTTCTGTACCTAATTGGCAAACTATTCCTGTTATTTACCTGCTGATCTCGCAAAAAAGTCGAAAAATTGCAGGAAGCGGAGCTATCGCAGAATTCGAGAAAAGCTTTGTCAAATTTAGGTATACTTAATTCCTGTGAAAAACATAGTTTGTAGTCATGATAAAGTATGGTCTACCAAGAAAATATTAGGACGGTAAGAAAGTCCTGAGCGTTTGACATTTTGCTTTACTTTTTTATTCCGCGTACAATGGAATTTACTCAACAATATAATCACCATTGTTACTCACTACAGAGTCCCACCTAATGGGCAGGTCAGCGACCCCCTTCTCCCAGAACTGAGCAGACTGAGAGTCAAAGAAATCGCTGACCGCTCTTCAACGTCTTCAACTTTGGTGAATTTTTTCTTCGCTAGGAATGCCTTGAGGGGATGAAGTAAGTGATAATCAGAGAGGGCAATGTCAGGGGAATAGGGTGGGTGGGGAACCGCGTCTCCCAGATCAGCTCTTCCAATTTTGCACGGGTCTCTTTAGCTATGTGGGGCCTGGCGTCATCGTGGAGTAGGTGGACAGAAGTTCGTCTCGGTCGTTTTTCTCGAACAGCGTCGCTAGTTTCTGGAGCTGACTGGCGTAAATGCTGCGGTAACGGTATGTAACGGTATGTATGGGAGCAGCTCATAATACAACATTCCTCGCTAATCCCAGAGGCAGCAAAGAAAACAATTTTTGGGGTGAAGGTCCGATTTTGCTTGTGTCGGCGGGTTCTTTCCCCGAGGGAGCCAAATGCACCGTGCTTGTTAGATCGTATAGGGCCCAACTCTCATCTCTCGTAATCATGCCTCCCAAAATTGCCGTCTATGTTGCGCGACTAGAGGATAAACTGACCGGGTAATTGAAAGTCACCACAACGCCCCTTATCCTGCGATAGCGTCATCGATGGTTTTGGTGCATAAAATATAAAGTGCTGGGCAAATGTTTCTTATGTTTCGAACACCTTTCCGGAAAGAGAAAGTGCAAGTTTCACCAGGATTTTCAAAATGTGATTCCGAGACGTCGCTCGCCCATAAATCTTAGTCGTCTAATATCTTGCCTCAATCAAAGTGAATCACTGAGAGAACCGGACAGACATCTCCCTCTTGCCCCACTTTTACCAACGACCGTCCGACTTTTGCCTGTTTGGAAATCGGAAAACTGAAAGTGACAGTCACATATCAACTTCGCCATCGGCATTTTCATAGAAATGTGATGCTCGTCACAGGAACTTACTTTGAATCAGCACTTGAGATCTACTTCATCCTTATTCTATTAAAGAGAAGAACCCTTGGAAATGCCATAGACCGGGCTATCAATCACAGAATTACAAAAAATGTCAGCTAAGAGCTGCGAGCAGTTTACAATGGTTTTCTCATGAAGGTTATTGAAAGGAAGATTAGCTCTGGGCTGCACGCCACTACTCTACTATGGTCGAAGCTTCAGAAACAGGCAACTGCAAACCTTCACTTCACCGAATTAGTTCGTTGAATAGATGAGGCTCAGCGCCCATAAGTATTTTTTTTACAGCTTACACCCATACACTTACTTCATATTCTTTTCTACATACATACACATGCTATACGAATAGCTTTTCTTAAGAGCATCCGCCCGAACAAACAATTTCGGAACCCTCTCCTCTACAAAGTGACCGATTATGGCCGTACGGTATCACTAGAATGGTGTGGTTCTGCCAAAACCACATAACCGACGGGAAATAATTTCCTTAGCAATCCTTTGCAAGACTTGTGCCGGTTTTTATGCCTATTTGATTAGGCTGAAGTAATGTTCAAAGTTCTCTCGATGTGCGGAAGTAGTTTCTGGGTTGCCACATTGATTGCAAAACTCGAATCTTGATTTATGAAGTGGTATGCTAAGGAATATTTCGAAAAGGCTAGGATTTGCTTTTGCCATTTCTTCTTTCTTCTAATTAAATTACCTTCCACAAATCCAGCAGCATATCCTTGTTTGTATGGTTGCGTTATTCGTGGTGAAACTTCGACTTCAACATATGCCCATCTGTAATCGAAATTGGATTACAGACTGAAGCCGAATCTGCTCGATACAATTATGTCACCAAGAAATTCATAAGTTCGACTCTGTCGAGTCGTAGACGTAAGTTTTCATGTCGTGTTTGTTGAGTAACATCTGACGGAGGACAATTAAATGAGTCATAGGCACAATGCGCATACCCTGTTTCATTGATTAGATTGCTGTATTTCACCTTCGCCACGTGTTTCAGACATAGATTCTCTTGTCCTTCGTATTCCTTGAAGTAATACGACTGACCAAATTCGTTTTCACATAGACCAAACTAAAATATGTATAGTATCTAAATTTCAATCGATAGTAACATGGTTTTGAACAACTAACCGTTCCATCTCCATCGAGTTCCAAGGACTTTTGTGACCAGTTTTTTCTCGCCTTCTGTCCATTGGTTTGCAAGACTAATAGCAATAAATGGATAGCGAAATATTTTTTCATTATACAGATGTTGGCCAATGCAAGTTCACTCTATCGATTGGCAGCTGATCCGAGTTTTGAACGGCGGTTCGCGGCTAACCTTCAACTGCAACAGGTATCAGCAAATTATGCATTTGACACAAAATCTATATTTATTATTGTAACATTGTTTAAGGATTTTTTGATGTTTCAGTTGAGTTCCATGCCTAGAATGAAATCGAAGTGATCTCATCGACTTTTAAGTTGATTCGCATTTAGTTAAGAGTCGTAATTTAGGTTTTATCAAAAGGTTAGAGATCAACGGCATATAATAGCAAACCTAATCTCTTTCTACATGTCCAGAAGTCAAGTAGAATCACTTATTCGAAATTAGGCATGGAACTCGGCTGACCAAAGCAAGGAACAATAGATTAGAATATCCTATACTGAAGTGGATTTCCAGTTTTGCAGTCAGTTCTGACAAGGGAGATTCTAACGAGCCACTGCTAGGATGCTAACTACTTCGGTAGTTATCACAATTGAAAAAAGAATTAGATATTAGAAGAAGTTAAGACATTAATCGGAAATTCTTTCAAATTCGAGTACAGAGGAGTGTCGAAACACAAAAACAAAGATGTATACACGTGATAATGTTGCACTTTTTGTTCGAGCCTTGATAAGATTGTTCCAGTGAGGTCGGGGTCAGCGCCCTAATTGAATTGATGACCTCGGGCCCACACTCTGTACATCTGACGGGAAACGTGTGGTTAGCGCCGCATAGGAGCCATAGATTGACTTGAAACTACTATGTGATATTACAGCAACAGATGGCCTGTTATCAGCGAGATCCAGCAAGCGGTCAGCTGTTTTTCAGCTGGCCGATACGACAGCGAACGGGACGTTTCTAAAGATAAATGTGACGTTTCTGGGGTAATAATAGCGCAAAGGCGATCCAAAGGGTCTTGGGCGACAGGATCTTCGGAGGCACATTCTTTATCCTTTTAAAAAGGTCATCGGCGTGAAATTCTTCACTTATCGATTGATTTGTGTTGGGACAGCATTGAAATCCGTCGTTAAGGCTGCTGGAGGACTAACTGTGACTGACAACTACAGTTTTTCCGGTGTTCGGCACTTTTACTTGAGATTGAGAGTGCACGCAACCTTAGAATCTGGTGAAACCTACGCTTCTTTGTAGTTTCTCAGAAAATACATTGAAAAATCTGCCATCTACTGATTATTTCGTTGAAAGCTTTGTAAAGGATTTAAGTGGTTTTTTTTTCTTGAATAGATCTGCTGGACCTTCCAGCTACTCTAATTTCTTTGTACAGTCACGTTCATATTTCGAGCATTTATTTGACACATGGCTTAAGGTTGACCCTTATTCTATATTTTGAATCACATTTGCGGCACATCAATTTGTCGGTAATGGAATTTTTGGGGTAAATGAAAATAATCGCTTGGCATTGATCATTCTTGAAGTCCGCCACACTTCTGCATCCCAACCATCCAGATGGGGTTTGAAAGCGTATGTAACTTATACAATGACTTGTAATGACTAATCAGGTGCGCCAATTAGCCCTTTTGTTCTCCCGGAAGGCTTGTACTCTCGGGCAAGTTTTTAAGGCCTACTTTCCATACACAATTTTTTCGTGTACAATTCATTTTGATAGTCAATGTCATGATAATAACAAGTTATCAAGTTGTAGAATGGACTATAGCAAATAGTTATATTTTTTCAATTCTTTGAGCCTTTTGACCAGAGATTTGATCTACGATACTCGACACTTGTCATTCCCTCAACTCGCTCTTTTATTAGCAACGAAATAGCGAGTGGTCAAGACTGCTTGCGAGAAATTGCTTGGATTTTATTCTTTCACCAGAACAAGTTCTCTTTTCACCACAATAATAAGAAAACTATGATCGAGCATCAGACCGACAATCTCCTAAACTAGACTTATTCATTTTTTTTCTAGGATTTTCGATGGCGTCCGTGTTTTGCGGTTTTGAAAGCGAATCTTTTATTTGTGTTCAATAAGCAAGATGATCCCGAGCCGCCTTTCCTCCTACTGATAATTGAAGACTGTTTCATTGAACTTTGTGACGAAAACAAGCTCGGAAAGGATTTTACATTCGAAATAAAGTACAAAACGTAAGTTTGCCGTGAATCACATGATTTTCTTTACTATTATGAACCAAAATATTTTTTGTTTCAGAACTGGAAGAAGTTTCATTTTTGCTGCCGAAAATTTCAAAGCTTTGGAACGTTGGGTGTCATTGTTGACGATTACGCCATTTGATTATATGATGCTCTCAAAACAATCGTTTGCTGAACAGATTGAGCGCATACAAGCATCCGAGGAAGTGTCATCTGGATCAGGCACTAAAGGCTGACAAGGATATCTCCATGTCTTCCAATAACTCTCCTCTTTGCTGTTGCCATTTGTTCCATTGTTACTCTTATCGCTTTTTTCACATAATTTTTTTCTCCGGGTATTTCTGATGTGATGCTTCTTTCAATCTAGAAATTATATGCATAAATCGAATGAATTTCTGGTTTTGGTATTTGTTTAACAACGGTACTTATCCGTGTCTATCCTTCAATTCTGTCTCCTTTTTCTTTAGTTTCATTTTCATACCTTCAGGCCAAAGCTTGAAATAGACCAGGATTTTTTGCGTGATGCCGGTAAGCTTTCAATACCATAACTTTGTGACTCATTCTCAGTTTTTATTCGAAAACCCATCATTAAGGCGTACCACTCGAAAATTGAACCGGAGCTGTTAATTGCAAATATGGCTCTTCTACCATTGCGAACAAACTTCAAAGGACCAGCACCTAGTAGGTGTTTTTTAATGACCCGCAATAACTTTATTGTGTTGTCTATATCCATTATCTTTGAGTTTTTTTTTTACCGAAGCGGAGTGATTTTTTGGAAAAGTTGCTGTTTCAGGAACTGACGCTGAGGACATCATCGATGAAGCCCTCATGTACTTTAAGCCTAATATTTTCTTTCGCGAGTTCGAAATCAAAGGTCCTTCCGATAGAACTCTGATATATCTCACGTTGTACATCACGGAATGTCTGCGAAAACTGCAACGGGTATGGATCACAGTTGTTACCATCCAAGCGTTGGGTCATCCCATAAGTAGTGCTCGTTTTCATAATGCCTTTCCATCATTCTAGAAAAGGTGGAGACAAACACGAATAATCAGTCTGATTCGTTATAGTATTTATGAAGTAGTCCTCTCTATTTCTGCAAAGTTTGAGCTGCAAATGTCAAAAAGATTTGATTTCCAAATGGGGGGGGGGGGCAAAAAATGTTCCCCATATTTTCCTCCAAGACTTAAAAAACGGGAATAGCAATAGGAATTTTCACGGATCATAGAAGAGCACGATAAATGCGATTCAATGCAGCGGTGGCTCTAGTTTCCTCCCGAAAACCACAGCTTGAGAGGTGAGAGCTAGTATTTGAAGGCTTGATAAGCTTTGAATCACCCGAAAAACTTATTGCACCTCATCAATTTTCTAAGGCTCCTTTTTGACCACGAAGAGTAATGATGATCATGCAAATGACTTTGTACGGCGAACCAAATCCCATCGTTTATAATCACTGAACAGTGGTCTACCTTACCCACTTACTTAGGAGTCTTAAGGGAAAAAAGTGAGCGCTGTGGACGAGGTCTGTGTTATTGGAAAGCAATTTTTAAACCCAGAGCAGCAAGTTTGAGGAGAGATTCTGGAAGTTTCCGATAGAAAAGCTGATCAATCTTAGGTTATGAATAGCGTGTATATTGTGGATTGATACTGGCATTTGCACAAAATACTTTTGAAAATTTGATGACGTGACAAGACGCGCATTACTTATGGGAACTTAACAGTATATCTTCCAATGGACTATTCTCCAGTACTTCTTTGTTTCAGAGTCCAAATAAAATCTCTGGTCAAAAAGATCTAGCTGCGCTTGCCCTCAGTCACCAGCTTCCTATACCTGGAGAAGCTGATTTTCCTTTGAATAACATGTACAAGGTAAAATGTTTGTTTATTTTATCAACTAAATGAGAAGTGGTAGGTGAGAATTGTCACAGTTCCTCTGGCTTCATTTAGTTTCCCATGAAAATGTTTTAGGCACCTGCGAACAAGCAGGAAGAAGAAACGATGCGGGCCTACCTACAGCAAATGAGACAAGAACTTGGCGCAAGACTTTGCGAACTTGCATTCCCTGATCCTTCTACAAAACCAAGCAAGGTTATTTTTTCTATTTAGTTTTGGAATCAGTCCACGGAAACAGGCAGCTTTGTTACGGGTATTAGTATTTATTGTACTTCATTTATTTATCTGTTTGAAGTGAACGATGTAACTATTTCTTTGTGAAGTTTTTTTTTTTCAATAACAATGGCGAGGCATCGGAAGGCCTCTATCATTTTCAACAAGATAGCAAGTCAGCGGCTGCAGACAGATGCTACATCGGAAGCACGTTCTATGCCAAATCTTTTCCGCTGCCTCATATTTTACATCAGTGCCATCCAGCAACCTGCACTTTTTGCCGTTCAGATAGCAATGGCGACACACGATAATGCCTTCCCTCTATTCAAACTTCTCCCCCTGTTGAATCCGACAACACACTCATTACAAAGCAAATGGTTTACATGCCACAACCTCCCCCTGGCAAAGAAGGCCTGTTCGTCTTCGATTTTACGATCGCAGTAACCGCACCGATTCATTGGTGCAATAGAAATGAACCAGCCTCGCAGTACTTCGATCGGTATTTTGAAGTCGATCGATTAGACGAAGAGGCGAATAAACGAGCTGCTAAAAACGCATACATAGTGGCAGAGCAAGCAGCAAGCAAGATCGATAAGTATCCGCATAAATATTGTGTACTGTAGGTTATGTAAGTCATGGTTATGTAAGTTTCTTTTATAAATAACCTTAAAATATAGTTATTTTGTGACCGTAGTTTGGTGAAGTCAACTTTCTTGTATCTGGAAATCTACCTGCTGGATTTTACGTTTTTTGACCAGTAGTTTATATTAGCAACTTTTACAGAAAAACTTACATATTACTTGCACAGCAGTGCTATATCGTCTTCCTATTTTGCGCACCCAAAAGGCATCATTTTCTTCTCCAAAAATTGGAAGCGCCGCTGTATCACCTAACGTCTCTTTGGAGATTTAACTCAAATCCTCCATTCTCTTGGCACTACCCCACGTCCCTAAAAGAATGTTCGTCGAGCGGGAGGGGAGTGTATACGTATACCAATTGAGATCTTTGAATCCCGGAAAATTCCAAAGATTTCTCAAGAAATCTAATCAAGCTGTCAGAAATCTCTACGCTTTAAATGAGTCCTACTATCTTTGCGGAAAAGAAACCATGAATTTGCCCAATACGACTCCTATACTACTTTCCGAATGAGCTAAATGCGGGCGCTAGTGTGCTTAGTTACCCCCTATCGCCATGAGGACTGAGCCTAGAGGACAAGATGAACTTTGAAGAAAACAAATATCGCTTACACATTCCCTTCCCCTCTTCCTCCCCTCCCCAAGTCTTAGTCCTAGGAGAGATCCGGAGATTTGGAAAGAGAATGCTGGGTGCGTTGGGCTCACTGCATAGCGATGCCCCTCCCCTACCCATGAGTTCACCAGCTCCCAAACGCGGACATCCTATAGTGTAGTTCTCAAAGTCGACTCAGCCTAAGGCCACTACAATTATATCAAAGAGCCTTCTAATGGAAATCTTCAACGCCTCCCAATATGTCGCACAGCTTCGCCCGTGCCGGAACGCTTTCTATTCTAGGACTTTGCCAGTGTCAGAGTTGTCAGATCGAGCTACTTGCTAATCGATTCGTAAAGTCCGACACTGGCCTTTACACAAACGCATTAGTTTTCCTCAAAGTTACTTCGAACTTTTTGCGGTTCACAGAATACAGAATAGTATGCAATACTATAATTGATTGTGGTCTTCGTTTTGAACGTAGCCATCCATCTTCATTTGCATTTTTAACGACTCGTTACTCCTAACCGCCAGTTAACGCAAAGCATTTTTATGCCATCTGTGGTGTTCGCGTCCAAAAAGTGATAGTAAAGGAAATGTTTCAGCCAAATCGAGATTTTGGAGATTTCCACGTACCCTCGGAAAGTTGGATCATGGGTAAATACAATGATCACTACTTGTAAATGTTTGCAAATGGTTACCGACCCTCCGAATGCTAAAAATTCTCGATTTTTTTTCCAGAGGTTTATTCTCCAAGTTCTTTTTTTCAATATTCCAAGCATTTTATTGTAACACATGAACTTGGATTCAAACTTTGGTAAACTCTTATTCTGACTGCCCCATTCCATTCCTTTCTAGTGGTTCTGTTTTATCCACTACTATTATTTTCAGTTTTACTAGAAGGAGGAAGATTTCAAGTGATGTACTCTTCTTGACATTCGAACTGCATTCAAAATTTTTACATCATCTTTTAAAACTTTATGTTGCAGTGGTGGTTATCATTCTCCCGCAAGCGCTTTATGGACAAAGGACTCGTTAGTCAAGGTGTTATTCTATAAATGCATGTGAATACGATTGTACCTAATTATAACCATATGTGATTTTTAATTTATGCGTCAATCAGTAATTCTCACTATTCCACTGAATTATTAGATCTGTTCAGAAATTTTGTTGTGCTCATTCTGCGTACATATTATGCTCATGATAAACAAGTGCTTTATCCATATGCATTGTAGAATATGGACTCACTAATGCATCTCAGTGGGTCTATGTATACCGTATGGAATTTGGAGTACAGAATTAGGGGTAGAAGGGGGTGTGGTGCACTAGGACAGAAAGCGACTTTTTCGCGTTTCGCAGCGCGAAACATTTTTCGCTGCAGGAACTCAGGTCCACTCATGATCAGCGGTGGACCTGAGGTTCCTGCAGCGAAATGTTTCGCGCGCGAAACGCGAAAAAAGCCGCTTTCTGTCCGAGTAAACCACACCCGTATAAGGGTAGCGCACATTTGGTAATTCGTTTCACCTGCAGTCATCCCAATTTTTGTAGAAGTGGAAGCTCCCGGCTTTCTGATAATGTGTACGACATTTGGCGCCAGAATTGTTTTCACCCAAATGGCTGTAAACTTGCATAGAGGGTTTATTTGGGTCCCCTACCGTGTTCAAAAAAATCTACGCATCCGACTAGCACAGCACCCAAAATTGCTCACGCATCCCGGACCCCCCTCTCTCCTTTTGAGGCTTAGGCCGGTGTCAGAGTCCGCGATCTGTCGCAGGTTTCGCTGATTTTCGCGACTTACGCGATTTTCACGATTTGCGAGATTTGTGCGGAATCGGAACCGAAAATCGACCTCGCTGTATTGATCGGGCACTTGTGAGTTTCCGTGACCCGTCGCGTGAATCGCGCAAATCGCGAAAATCAGCGAAACCTGCGACGGATCGCGGACTCTGACACCAGCCTTACCAAGTCCAGGAGCTGAACCGGTGACTCGATATGTGGCTCTAATTTCCGTAAACCCAAACAACCACTCTGTGCAAGTCTGCGAACTTGAGAAAAAGAAACTCTGGCGGATGTGAAGCTCAGAATATAAGTGTCATTCAAACGGACATCAAATAAACACTGGTTCTCACAATAATGAATAGGGTAAATGGTTCTCCAAGCCAAAGGTCGGAAGATGACGAGAAAACCGAGCAAAATAAAAGAGCGACAATAAAAGTTCGGGCGACCAGTAAGTAATATGCAGTGAAGCAAAAACAGACAATCAGCCATGGAATGAACAACGCTGTGCAACATTTTTCTAGCCATCAAAACGTCCACAACAACCTGCCAAGGTTATCGAACGCCCTTGTGCTAATTCAACTACGTTTCCTGTCGGTGCGGACTCTCAGGCTAACTGAACATGGTTACAATGTCCCCCAACTAGCAAGTAAGGAAAAAAATGCCAAAAAAACACCTTATTACTTCAAGGGCTCGATTAGCAGGCGAACAGGCATGAAGAAGAGCGAAATTGTGATTTAAATGCGCGCAATTATCGATCGAAATCAGGAAACTTGAGGATCGGATTCAAATGGATGTGGTCTTGCGCGGAAACGAATCATTGATCTTCCGCGGCGGCGTCGCGTCAGTTCCGTTCTGTGCCGTCCCGTTGTTTGCGTTTGTGAACAGTGGTTGTCGTCGAGATGTCTTCATCAGAGGTTGTTGAACAACTTCAAGAAGCTGTGTCTCCCGTGAAATCGGTCGAAGTTAAGGTGCGTGAGTTGTTTCCATTGTGGGGAAGTTGTGCTCGGAATGGAACTTGCTACAGACTGTGGCTGTCCTTTTTAGGATATTGATAAGGCACAGAGTCCGAAAAAGAGAAAGCTGGAAGACGAAGAGGCCGAGGAGGTAGTCGTCGCTAAGAAGGTACGCGAGTGCGAGACTGCGGAGAGCGAGGAATCCACAGCCGCAGAGGAAGAGAAGGAAGAGCAGCAAAGCAAAGATCCTGAAGAGCCTACTGCGACGGAGTCGCGGGACGTGGAAGAACCTGTGGATATCGAAACTGTGGAGCCACCGACGCTAACGCCAGATACTGCCAGCGGCTGTGAGGAACCTACCAGAGAACAGCCGGCTGAAGCGAGTTTAGCAGAGGATGACAAGGCTGCCGAGAGCACCGTTGAGACTACTGAAGAGGGCAAGTCGAACGGTGAGTTTGTAGGCGTCTTGCTGGGTATAGTCACCGCATTTCTATGAATGTTGCTTGCAGACCCCTGAAACAAATGAAGCCGAGACAAAGAAGATTGACGAGCGCGCTTCGGAGCCTGAAGTTGTTGAACCGTGATTTAATAACCTGTTGTTGTTTCATATATTACTACTTTGCCTACGCTGTAAATGTTGAATGCCTGTCTGTGTGAATAAATGTTGCGCAACTGTCTCCTGTAAGCTGCTGTCCGAGTGGGAATGCCTTGCCAATATCTGATAGTTGTGGTGTTGCAGGATGGTTGTCGTGGAAGTCGGAGAATATTGATTTCTGGTTTTCGTACACTTATAGGTAGTCGTGGGCAGAATCCTTCGTAAAAACAAGGTTCATAGCTGAAGATGTTCGAGTAGTTTTCTCGAGAGGTTTCTGGTGAATTAACAGTATAATTCTGGAAATGCTGGCTGATGACCAGAAGTATGTGGTTGATATAGGAACTAGTACAACGAATAAGGAATTCCCTCCATCTGCATATACCTGCAGCATAAGACTAGTTTTTACTACTAGCCATAGTGAAGACGATACAAAGCTAGGCAGAACTGTAAACTACTCAAGTTTTGATTGGCGATTTTCTCAGTAAATGTACTTTTTTGCTAACTCATGATTTCATCTCTTATCCAGATTTAATTTGCTCATTTAGTGGCTCTCGTGTAACTCCACAAAGTTTTATTAGACCACAGCTGGTACTAGAAATAGCCTGGTAACGTCTGCAGCGGCAACGTTGTCAGTAATGTTACAAGCATTGAGACGCTCCATTATGAAATCGAAACGGTTGCTGTCGTCGACAGTCTGTAAATGCTTTGATTGAATTGACTTTGCTAAAGGGTTGAGCATCAATGTTACCCTTATTTGTGCCACATCTGCTGGTGATAGAGCAGCAACAGCTTGCAGTGTTGCATTGGGTGCACTCGAACTCGAGAAAGTCTTCATGATGCTGTTGAAGGCGCGCTCAAGCGTTAATCGGTCTGTCTCGTTAATGGTCTGAAAATTTACAGGCTAATTGTTAAACATCCGTGGCAAACGAAAATAGTGTTCTGAAATTCATAAGGCCGAGTATTCGTTTTGATTTTGCTCCGATAAAGGGGTGTGAGGGGTAGATGATGCGTTAAGTCGCACTGTTCGCAATAATTCCATTTTTTTGAGGGGCAGACGTCCCGAGGTGTGTAAACATGAGGCTTCCATTTTGTACCCACAGGAGTTTCCTCTGCAAAAACTGGGATTACCGCGAGCGGCATGATGTATTGAACTTCATTTGGTGGGGATGAACCCTTCGATTTTCATGCTCCATGATCGGACAAATACAGGGACACGTATCTGCGGTGGATGACGTTAGGCTGGTGTCAGAGTCCGCGATCCGTCGCAGATTTCGCTGATTTTCGCGACTTTTGCGATTCACGCGACTCACGCGTTTTGCGCGAAACCTGCGACGGATCGCAAAATTGCAAGTGCCCCATCTGAACATTTGAAATACTGAATATGAAACAAGTGAAATCGAGTCGTCTTTGGAAATTATTTCACGAGTAGGTACCTAAATTGCTCCATAAATTGCTTACACTGAATTTTCGTAAGTAGAAAAACCGTTCTCCGATTGTGTCGTTCAGATTTTCCATTGTATTGAGTTGATCCTTATCACTGCTCGTAAGATTGCTTGTCACTGAATACTCTTTGAATGAGAAAGCGTGAAATAAAAAAAATGATATATTATTCAGAGATTCGGCGCAGTGTGCATCGGGGGAGGGGGGGGGGCAGAGGCAGAGGCGGTCTGTGGGGCAGCACTAGGATTGAGCCGAAAGAGGAGGCCTATTTCGGAGCAAGGCCCTTTCCTAAATCTGAGCATCTCCATGAATCTGAAGCAATGATACGCGCCATATTGCGTAGAGATTTGTTCCGTAGAATAGTTGTCACAAGTAATTTTTGTTCTAAAAGGTCAAAAAATTTGGCGTTGATCGATCCCCCTTTGGGAAGCGCACGCATTCTACTTCCATTCACATTCGTAGTGGCGTTTGAATGCGATGTGGCCTATACAATGACTTGCGGGGCCAGCCGATGTACAAGTCAGTGTTTTTATCCTCCCAGACAAGTCTGGTACCAATTGGCCGACTGCGGGCGAATGTATGGTTGGTCTGAATGACTGCACGGGGGTGGCAATAAAGCCGCTTACCATGCACACCGTCGGAGAAACAGTCAAGTTTGAGCTTTACGACCAAATCTTTCAAAAAAATCACCTCCTTGTGCAACGAGAATCCCATCCGTGTGGTTACCCAGAAACGCCTCCATCGCAATATTTTCTTCAGCATTACAAAGAATATCGGCCTAAACACGTTCCGTGCAAATACGACAGATAATTTTCGATTTTTGAAAAAGAAAGACTTTTGTTTCCTTTTATCCCGATCTGCTAGTGTCCACCTCTGACACACAGAAAACCGCATCCAGTTTCGCTGTATTATCGTTGTTTTGAGATTAATGTTCAGAGAATCAAGTAATTCTCAAGGTCACAACTCCCAAATGTTCACTGAGTGGAATATGAGGCAGAAGGTACGAAACTATGATTCCAGGTCCAAGAAGTGTCATATTAGGCATAATTCAAGGTTTCGGAATAAATACGCACACAAGGTGCCAGGAATTTGATGTGGATCAAAGTGACTGTGCATGTACTTTTCGTCACAGAACAAACGACCTGGTCAGTTTTGTTGGATCAGTCAATTGAAAGATGCCGTTAGAATTTCAAAATTCATAGGTATAGTGACGGGTGACTAGTCGAGATCTCGCCGTCTAATTACGCGGGTTCACGGATTTGATGTTGCGGCCGTCCCACTTGATAGAAGGCGCATATAACCGGTTTCC
>MU870534.1:0-28206 GCA_036418205.1 Ostertagia ostertagi | reverse complement strand
TAACTTGGGCTTCTCAGGGGGAGCAACAAAAACACTAAAATCAACTGGAACCTTACTCCGAAAACGGCCCATCAGCCCAAAGTCCGACGTCCTCACCGCCGTGGAACCCAAATTTCGTTGGAACTGCAGATGGCTGTCGATAGAAAGGCTCTTCTGAAACATTCTCTTTTTATTTGAAAAATGAATGCAAATGAAGCAAGTAAACTCGTTCTGCCAACCCAAATGAGGGCCGAAACCTAAGAAACGAGCACGGGAAAGTGTGCCAATAAGTCGTCTTAAAACTGAGTAATCGAACCTATGTCGCTGTTGCTACGCTCTCCGAAGCCGTTCTTGTATCCTGGTCCGGTGGCGAAGAACATGGCGGGAACCCAATTCGTGACTTCTGTGATTGCGTTCTCCTCACGGTGCTGTACTTTTGAACTCTCTGAATATCGCTCCGTTAAACTAAGCATAAACTTTAAAAGGGATGTGGACTTTTAGATTTTAGACGTAGTGGCAGTCAATGGTGTCTTATATCGGGAACCATGCGCTGACTGAAGCACGGAAACCACGGCGCAACACGGCAAACCACCTCCCCCAATAAGGTCGGTTATTAAGATTCGAGTGTGATTCCCTGTATGATCCAGATTAGAACCGAGTATGAGACGGGTGGTGGATTCAGTGACGACAGAAATTACTTCACTAGGCCTAACTATTTCTCCTACCGCAGTCAGATCGACCACAAGGAGTTCAGAAAGCGCCTCTCTTTCTATGAAAGCTAACCTGCCTTGGGCTAAAGGGAGTGGTTATGATAAAGACATCACGGAACTATTTGCGCTCCCGGAATCAGTGGCCATGCAGTCAATGAAGCGATCAGTGGCAGTACCGATGAAAGGTGGCTTATTTGCAGCGCAGCTAGGTTCCAATGTTGAAAACCGTGACGCCCAAAACCGGTCCTCCCCGGGTAAGTTGGTGATTTGGTCACCAAATGGCTAGAAGAGGCATACCTCTCTTTCATTTGGAAAAGGCACTTCACATCAAAGCACTGTGTCTGGTGGCTTGATACCAGCCATCGAGGTAACACGCCCAAACTACCTCTTTCTCGGCCGACACTCACGCATGGTCGGAAATAACGGGCAAATAAGGGAATCGTATTATTCACAAATCTCTTATTTTGCCGCTGGCACGCCATTTAACATACCCACATCCTCTTACATTAGTCGTCCACAATTTATCGTAACACCTGCCCTTAGGCCTAATACATAGGCCTAGCTGAAAAGTAATTCTAAATCGTTACTGCTATGGCTGAAATAAGCTATCATACTAAAAACGCCGTATTCAACCGGGAAGCATCTGAGCGACGCGCTGGAAAAGAAATGCACCATCAGGCTGATGCATGCTTTACGACTAAGCTGCTGCAAAGAAAAAAATATTTACCAAAAAGCGTCTCGCTGGTTGGCAGGTATCCTGGAAGTGTGAGGGCATGGCCATGATCCGCTGTGACGATGATTAAGGTGTCATTCGGATTCGTCATTCCACGTGCCTGCAAAGCTTCTTGCACGAAGTGATCACGATTTTGCAGGCCGCTTGCTCTCTTATTCAATACACTACACTGGTGTGCAAAACGTAGGACGAATATAGCTTTTCCAGCGAAGCGCGACGACGCCATGGCTCAATTACAGAAACGACAGGAGGGGAGTCAAGCGGAAGCTGTTGATGGAGGCTTACGATGCCCGGCCTATCGCGGTGAGTGAGAGCGAGTGCGCTGTGAGAGATCTTGCACCCGGATGACTGTTCCGATGTGGGCTCCAGATGAAGGAGTGAGTGTGAGAGTGAGGAATGAAGTTGCAACTTATATATCTTATCTTATTATTATATCTTGATTACGATGTTTAAACTCGAAATTTCAACGATATTCTTCAATTTTTGCATATATTTGAAGGGGTGGTGAGCAAAGAAGTCGTTTAGTCTCCGTTTCGCACGTGACCCTTAGACGGAGACCTAAACAAGTAAAGTCTCCTCCCTCTGTGCTCATCAGAGTTTACGAAGTGTTACGGTGGTAGTTTAGTTAAGATTTACGGAGGACAAAGAGTTCAATTGGACGTAACGCACTAAGTCGAGTAACTGTAGAATGGGCCTTTGAGGTAATTAAACAGAACGAGTGACTGATTATGTTACGTAAAAGTTGAAGGTTGACTTTCACAAATGGAACTCACTTCTTTCAAAAGCATCGTGAGTCACTGTATTACTTGGTTCAATCTCAGGGATTTGAACGAATATCGCAGACTGAGTAATCGGTGGTGCTCAGACATAGTAAAAATTTGACTATGTATGCCACCTCGGTAGTTTTCCAGAGAGCTCGAGAACAACCTGAAGGCATATTAAATAGCGCAATAAAATTCTAATGAAATGCAACGAAACCCGTTTTAGCGAACACTTGACCGCTACTGTATGTACAAAAAGTTGCGAATCTACTCCCTGTTTTCTTCAATAACGTTCAACATATTCACATGATGTGTCTATCACCGAGATCAATTTATCGATTAAATAACACAAGATCAGATATAAGCAATTAGTATTCGCGGAATGGCACAGAAGGAAATGAACTGATGTACAAGTATTAGTATGGTTCCACAGGATGTGTAGCGCGTGCTCCAGCCGCATGTATACACGATAAAATTAAAACAAAAGTTACCGTACCGATTCGTGACCGGACAACGCGTAATTGATGATCAATTTTAGAGAACGGCCTGTTTTTGAGTTATCTCGAACACGTTGCCACAATAGTGAATTAGGGATGGTGCCCTAAAATTGTCCACCGGCTTTCAAAACTGCTGCGCATTTCTGGAGCAAGAACTACACATCCTTTTCATCAAATTATGAGAACTGTAAGGCACATGATATGAAAATGTTCAGGTCTCGCATGAGCGAATGACCTGCACCCGTTTGTTGTGTTTATCCACTAAACACTTGCTTCAAAGGAAGAGAAGTGCCCTTGTTCTGAAGGTAAACCACAGAGGCGAGCAAAGCGGCGATGAGGAGCGAAATCACCGAGGTCATCATGCAAATGACGGCTACCACAACCACAGTTCTCAATCCGAATGTCTCCAGAATGCCTGAAATCGTATTTATAGCCCGACTAGAATACACAAGAGAGAAATTACTTCGAATTATGTTGTTGTATTAGTAAATCTCGTGCATATATTTGAGAGACTGGCATCTTGAATTCAATAAAAAGTTGTGAAACTCTTATGTAAACACTTTCCACAATTGCAAAATGTGACAGAGGGGCTTAAAAATGAAGCTGTAGATGAAGTGAAAGATCTTCCTCGGAGATTTGAACTGTGAGACTCATTATAGAGAAGACAGGGGAATAATGCGCAGATTCAGCGCTTGAAAAAACCGAAACAGTCGAACAGTCCCCTTTCACTTTGTGCAATGTAGACGGCGGAGAAATAGTTCGTGCTGTGGCCAGGGAAGAGACGAGAAGCAGGCGAGAGAGCATATATGCAAGCGAGGGCGCAGACGACGCTATGTCGCCAACTGGACGAGGGGCTCGCCGATGGACGGCGGAATGTCATGGCACAGCTTTTGTGACTCTTAGCGACTCTGCCTTCACGCGAATAAAAGCGCGTACAACCAGACGCCGTAGATTGCCTACTTCATCCTGGATACTTTCCTCAAAGTCGAGTAACTGTGGAATGGGCCTTTGAGGCAATTAAACAGAACGAGTGACTGATTATGTTAAGTAAAAGTTGAAGGTTGACTTTCAGAGATGGAACTCACTTTCTTTCAAAAGCATCACGAATTATTGTATTACTCGGCTCAACTTCAGGGTTTGAGCGAATATCACAAACTGAATAATCGGTGGTGCTCAGACATAGTAAAAATTTGACTATGTATGCCACCTCGGTGTTTTCCAGAGAGCTCGAGAACAACCTGAACATATTGAAATAAATGCATAGAATCCGAATCGATCATCAAAAGTGGTACAGTTTGAGCTTCTCAAATTGAGCAACAAGAAGGCAGGAAAGGAAGGACTGGAACCTACTCCGAAAACGGCCCATCAGCCCAAAGTCCGACGTCCTTCACCGCCGTGGAAGCCAAATTTCGTTGGAACTGCAGATGGCTGTCGATAGAAAGGCTCTTCTGAAACATTCTCTTTTTATTGGAAAACGAATGCAAAAACACAAGCGAACTCGTTCTGCCAACCCAAATGAGGATCGGCTAAGAAAGGTGCATGGGAATTGTGCCAATAATTCGTCTTAAAACTGAGTAATCGAACCTATGTCGCTGTTGCTACGCTCTCCAAAGCCGTTCTTGTATCCTGTCCGGTGGCGAAGAACATGGCGGGAACCCAATTCGTGACTTCTGTGATTGCGTTCTCCTCACGGTGCTGTACTTTTGAACTCTCTGAATATCGCTTTGTTAAACAAAGCATAAACTTTGAAAGGATGTGTGGACTTTAGATTTCAGACGTAGTGTTATCAATGGTGTTTTATATCGGAACCATGCGCTGACTGAAGCACGGAAACCACGGCGTTACGCGGCAAACCACTCCCCCCCCCAATAAGATCGGTTAGTAAGATTCGAGTGTGATTCCCTGTATGATCCAGATTAGAACCGAGTATGAGACGGGTGGTGGATTCAGTGACGACAGAAATTACTTCACTAGGCCAAACTATTTCTCCCACAGCAGTCAGATCGACCACAAGGAGTTCAGAATGCGCCTCTCTTTCTAGGAAAGCTAACCTCCCTTAAGCTAAAGGGAGCGGTTATGATAAAGACATCACGGAACTATTTGCGCTCCCGAAATCAATGGCCATGCAGTCAATGAAGCGATCAGTGGCAGTACCGATGAAAGGTGGCTTATTTGCAGCGCAGCTACGTTCCAATGTTGAAAACCGTGATGCCCAAAGCCGCTCAACCCACTGGATTAGTTGGCTCTGTGTTGCTAAAAGACGCATACCTCGCCTTCGTTGAATAGGTAACTTAATTTTGATGCCACTCATCGAGGTAACCACGCCCAAACGACCTCTTCTTCGGCCGACACCACGTCATGCTCGAATCGAAAGGCAAATAGGGAATCGTATTATCACAAATCTCTTATTTTGCCGCTGGCACGCCATTTAACATACCCACATCCTCTTAGTCGTCCACAATTTATCGTAACACTCCCTTAGGCCATACATAGGCCTACCTGAAAATAATTCTAAATCGTTCTGTATGCGAAATAGCTATCATCTAAAACGCCGTATCACCAGAAGCACTGAACGATGCGTGAAAAGGAGCATTCCAACAGGCGGATTACTAAGACTATGCCGCTCCAGAGAAAAAAAAAACAAATATTTACCAAAAGCGTTTCCGCTGTCGGCAGGTATCCTGAAGTGTGAGGCATGTCATACGCTGGACGAGATTAAGGTGTCATCTCGATTCGTCATTCACGTGCTGCCAAGGTTCTGCCACGAAGGATCACGATTTGCAGGCCGCTTGTCTCTTATCAATAATACTACACTGGTGTGCAAAACTTAGGGACGAATGTAGGTTTTCAACGACGTTACTGGCGCGGAACATGACTCTATGGAACCTAACCACACATACAAAGAGCTGCCACAGGGCACTAAAGAAACAGTTAACAGAACCGTTAAACGGTCACAAAGCTAAGAAAAGGTTATGATACTTAAACTGTCTCGTCCTCAAGTTTTGCACACCAGTGTAATAGATGAGGGCCTTTTAAGGAAATGGAAAAGTGAGATCAATATAAGGAGATCGCAATGATAAAAAAAAGTCGAGTCCGCTTGCGAATTCATCAGGTCAACAACCCAGTATCCTTTCACACTTGAGCAATCTGCTACCAAAGCTGTTTAGATTGGCATTCGCTAGAGGCACCCAACCCTTAAAAGTATGGAGCAGGCTTCAGGGCCATGCTTCTAATGAAGCGAATGCCTCTGATGGAAGTCGAGCCACGGCTCACTCATGAAGATATAATATTATATTAGCGACGCCCTTTCTTTCGAGCCATTCATTTCAAAGAGAAATCTTCTTCTATAGTTCAAACTTCTAGTCCTATAGTTTTTTGGCACCAGACTAGTGTTCGAAGGAGGTAACATTTGGGTTGCATTGAAATTCTGCACAACTTCAAATGAAAATAGAATTCGCGGCTTATTGATGAAGGGAGTTATTCATTCCGAGCTCTACCCTCTATCTTTTACTCCTAAAACTCACCACTCGGATAGCTTCCTCAAACTCGTACACTTCGGAAAACGCCATGTGCATCCAATTCTCGTGCTCAGCCATGTCAATCAACCCACCTGCAAAATAATAGTATTGACTGGAGAAGTAAGGCGACCCAGAAGACATATGCTGGCAGCGGCGACCAGTCTACCTTCAACCACTAAGAAGAATCCCTGATCGTCTCGTTGGAGCACCTCAATAGCTTTCTCGGTCATTTCGCGAAGTCTTGGCACAGTCCTTTTATTCTCCATTCTCTCACTTAGATAGTAAGGAAAGTGTGACTCTGAGAAGATGCCGAAATGTTCCAATCACTTCCGAATTAGCGTTCATCCCTGCTCTGAGGACTGACGCATATGAAATACTTTTCTAGTATTCCAATTCGTTATATTCAAGTTACATTCCAATGATTTGAACCTTACCGAGCAGCTTCTCATCATTTGCCGCATTCACTTGAGCCAGATCGGATGGCGTTCGCAGAATCTTTCGGCTGCCACCAAGACGCTGCCACTCGAGGTCAATGTTCGTTCCGTCCCCACGAGATCCATTTCGCGACTTCTCCATCAGGTAACTACTCCCTCCACCCATCAACACCTGCAACGAAATTGTTATCTGACTATGGTAACGCTCTGTTCTGTCTAGAGTTAATGGTAAGGGACAATTAAGATCGACCCCACAACATTAAACTTGCCAGACATTCTCCAATTGTTACGCGATTCGCGGGAGGGTTCGGGTCTCCTCTAGCGTCAGGTTACCAGAACTGCCGCAAACTAAAGCCAAGGCAACCTAGCTTACAGTGTACACACTGCTATGCTTGAGTCCTAACATAGCTAAGCCCCCCCCGGTTAAGCTTTGGCTTAGATAGCTCGCTGCGATTAATCAGGAGTATTCTGGTCTCAGGTGGCGAATTGAGGAGAACAAGTGATATACACCACTTTTGCACCTATTCTCCACTCTGGGCCAATCTCAGTGATCATTATTTAGAAGGCTCAAAAATTTGTTGAATACGCATTGCGAAGGCACCTTGAACTCGGAAGCCGGATAAGAAAGCAACTGCTTTGCAATGTCCCTCGCACAACGTACGCTGGCCTCGTCGTACTCTGCGTCTCGTTCACTCCTAAAAACCATTTAAATGAAAAACTAAATCTCTCTCCCCCCCCCCCCCCCCCCCCCCCCCCCCCCCCCCCCCCCCAAAAAAAAAAAAAAAAAAAAAAAAAAAAAAAAAAAAAAAAAAAAAAAAAAAAAAAAAAAAAAAAAAAAAAAAAAAAAAAAAAAAAAAAAAAAAAAAAAAAAAAAAAAAAAAAAAAAAAAAAAAAAAAAAAAAAAAAAAAAAAAAAAAAAAAAAAAAAAAAAAAAAAAAAAAAAAAAAAAAAAAAAAAAAAAAAAAAAAAAAAAAAAAAAAAAAAAAAAAAAAAAAAAAAAAAAAAAAAAAAAAAAAAAAAAAAAAAAAAAAAAAAAAAAAAAAAAAAAAAAAAAAAAAAAAAAAAAAAAAAAAAAAAAAAAAAAAAAAAAAAAAAAAAAAAAAAAAAAAAAAAAAAAAAAAAAAAAAAAAAAAAAAAAAAAAAAAAAAAAAAAAAAAAAAAAAAAAAAAAAAAAAAAAAAAAAAAAAAAAAAAAAAAAAAAAAAAAAAAAAAAAAAAAAAAAAAAAAAAAAAAAAAAAAAAAAAAAAAAAAAAAAAAAAAAAAAAAAAAAAAAAAAAAAAAAAAAAAAAAAAAAAAAAAAAAAAAAAAAAAAAAAAAAAAAAAAAAAAAAAAAAAAAAAAAAAAAAAAAAAAAAAAAAAAAAAAAAAAAAAAAAAAAAAAAAAAAAAAAATTTTTTTAAGAGAGATTTTTTTTCAAATGATTTTAGGAGTCGAACGAGACGCAGAGTACGACGAGGCCAGCGTACGTTGTGCGAGGGACATTGCGAAGCAGTTGCTTTCTTATCCGGCTTCCGAGTTCAAGGTGCCTTTGCAATGCGTATTCAACAAATTTTTGAGCCTTCTAAATAATGATCACTGAGATTGGCCTAGAGTGGAGAATAGGTGCAAAAGTGGTGTATATCACTTGTTCTCCTCAATTCAAGCCACCTGAGACCAGTAATACTCTCATTATCGCAGCGGCCTAATCTAAGCCCAAAAAGTAACGGGGGGGCTAGCTAGTTAGGCTCAAGCATAAGCCAGTGTGACGCTGAAGCCTAGGTCTTACCTTGGGCTGAGTGCGCGCATTCCTGGTAACCTTGAACTGGAGGAGAACATCAACGCCTCCGCGAATCCGTAACAATTTGAACGAATTCTGGCAAGTTTAATGGTTGGGCGTGATCTTAATTGTCCCTTACCATTAACTCTAGACAGAACAGAGCGTTACCATAATTAGATAACAATTTCGTTGCAGGTGTTGATGGGTGGAGGGAGTAGCTACCTGATGGAGAAGTCGCGAAATGGATCTCGTGGGGACGGAACGAACATTGACCTCGAGTGGCAGCGTCTTGGTGGCAGCCGAAAGATTCTGCGAACGCCATCCGATCTGGCTCAAGTGAATGCGGCAAATGATGAGAAGCTGCTCGGTAAGGCTCAAATCATTGGAATGTAACTTGAATATAACGAATTGGAATACTAGGAAAAGTATTTCCATATGCGCAGTTCCTTCAGAGCAGGAATGACCGCACAAATTCTGAATCGGAAACATTTCAGGCATCTTCTCAGAGTCACACTTTCCTTACTATCTAAGTGAGAGAATGGAGAATAAAAGGACCGTGCCAAGACTTCGCGAAATGACCGAGAAAGCTATTGAGGTGCTCCAACGAGACGATCAGGGATTCTTCTTAGTGGTTGAAGGTATTAGTTGGTTCCGACGCTTGGCAAGCATTTTTCTGGATCGCTTACTTCTCGTCAATACTATTATTTTACAGTCGTGGGTGATGACATGGGCTCGAGCACTGAGAATGGTATGCACATGGCGTCTGTCCGAAGTGTACGAATTTGGGAAGCTATCCGAGTGGTGAGTCTAAGAGTAACAAAAGGATAAGGTAGGGCATGTCATAATGAATAACTCCCTTTCATCAATGAGTGCGCGAATTCATATATATTTCCATTTGAAGTTGGCAGAATTTCTAATGGCAACTCAAATGTACTCCTTCGATACACTAGTCTGGTGGCCAAAAAAACTAT
This sequence comes from Ostertagia ostertagi, assembly GCA_036418205.1. Classification (NCBI taxonomy): domain Eukaryota; kingdom Metazoa; phylum Nematoda; class Chromadorea; order Rhabditida; family Trichostrongylidae; genus Ostertagia; species Ostertagia ostertagi. Next base: position 18,848 of record MU870534.1, on the reverse strand, counting down.
AGACTAGTAATTTAATATAGAGATAACCGTAATTTCTTCTTGAATGAATGGTCCGAAAAAATAGGCGTAGCATTAATCATAATTATAATCTTTCAGGTGAGCCGTGGCATCACTTCCATGCCAGAAGGCATTCGCTCATCGTTAGAACTGGACCTGAAACCTGCTCAATTAATTTTAAGGGGGGGCCTCTAGCAATGCCCAATCCTTACACAAGCCTTGTACAGATGATCAAGTGGGAAAGGATGACTGGCGTTGTTGACTGATGAAGTCGCACCGGAATCGACTTTTTTTTATCATTGCGAATCTCCTTATTGAGTTCTCTCTTTTCTAGAATCCTACTGTAAGTGCCATTAGTACACTGGTGTGCAAAACTTAAGGACGAGACAGATGAAGTATCATAACCTTTTGATAGCTTTGTGGACCGTTTAACGGTTCCTGTTAACTGCTTTCTTTAGTGCCCTGGACAGCTCTTTGTATGTGGTTAGGTTCCATAGAGTCATGTTACGCGCCAGTAACACGTCGTTGGAAAAGCTACGTTCGTCCCTAAAGTTTTGCACACCAGTGTAGTGTATTGAATAAGAGAGCAAGCGGCCTGCAAAATCGTGATCACTTCGTGCAAGAAGCTTTGCAGGCACGTGGAATGACGAATCCGAATGACACCTTAATCATCGTCACAGCGGATCATGGCCATGCCCTCACACTTCCAGGATACCTGCCGACCAGCGAAACGCTTTTTGGTAAATATTTTGTTTTTTTTTTCTCTGCAGCGGCATAGTCGTAAAGCATGAATCAGCCTGTTGGCAAGCTTTCTTTTCAGCGCGTCGTTCAGATGCTTCTCGGTTGAATACGGCGTTTTTAGTATGATAGCTTATTTCAGCCATAGCAGTAACGATTTAGAATTACTTTTCAGCTAGGCCTATGTATTGGGCCTAAGGGGAGTGTTACGATAAATTGTGGACGACTAAGAGGATGTGGGTATGTTAAATGGCGTGCCAGCGGCAAAATAAGAGATTTGTGAATAATACGATTCCCTATTGCCTGATGATTTCGACCATCTGTGAGGTCGGCCGATGAAAAGAGGTCGTTTGGCGTGTTACCTCGATGGCTGGTCAATTAGATACCTAGTCAAAACGAAGGCGAGGTATGCGTCTTTTAGCAACACAGAGCCAACTAATCCAGTGGGTTGAGCGGCTTTGGGCATCACGGTTTTCTAACATTGGAACATAACTGCGCTGCAAATAAGCCACCTTTCATCGGTACTGCCACTGATCGCTTCATTGACTGCATGGCCATTGATTTCGGGAGCGCAAATAGTTCCGTGATGTCTTTATCATAACCGCTCCCTTTAGCTTAAGTGAGGTAGCTTTCCTAGAAAGAGAGGCCATTCTATACGACCTTGTGGTCGATCTGACTGCTGGGTAGAAATAGTTTGGCCTAGTGAAGTAATTTCTGTCGTCACTGAATCCACCACCCGTCTCATACTCGGTTCTAATCTGGATCATACAGGGAATCACACTCGAATCCTAATAACCGATCTTATTGGGGGGGAGGTGGTTTGCCGTGTAACGCCGTGGTTTCCCTGCTTCAGTCAGCGCATGGTTCCGATATAAAACACCATTGACTACCACTACGTCTGAAATCTAAAGTCCACGCATCCTTTCAAAGTTTATCTTTGTTTAACAAAGCGATATTCAGAGAGAGTTCAAAAGTACAGCACCGTGAGGAGAACGCAATCACAGAAGTCACGAATTGGGTTCCCGCCATGTTCTTCGCCACCGGACCAGGATACAAGAACGGCTTTGGAGAGCGTAGCAACAGCGACATAGGTTCGATTACTCAGTTTTAAGACGAATTATTGGCACAATTCCCATGCACCTTTCTTAAGCTCGATCCTCATTTGGGGTTGGCAGAACGAGTCGCTTGTGTTTTTGCATTCGATTTTCCAATAAAAAGAGAATGTTTTAGAAGAGCCTTTCTATCGACAAACCATCTGCAGTTCCAACGAAATTTGGCTTCCACGGCGGTGAGACGTCGGCTTTGGGCTGATGGGCCGTTTTCGGAGTAGGTTCCAGTCCTTCCTTTCCTGCCTTCTTGTTGCTCAATTTGAGAAGCTCAAACTGTACCACTTTTGTGATCGATTCGGATTCTATGCATTTATTTCATATGTTCAGATTGTTCTCGAGCTCTTTGGAAAACACCGAGGTGGCATACATAGTCAAATTTTTACTATGTCTGAGCACCACCGATTATTCAGTTTGTGATATTCGCTCAAACCCTGAAGTTGAGCCGAGCAATACAATAATCCGTGATGCTTTTGAAAGAGTGAGTTCCATCTCTGAAAGTCAACCTTCAACTTTTACTTAACATAATCAGTCACTCGTTCTGTTTAATTGCCTCAAAGGCCCATTCCACAGTTACCTCGACTTGAGGAAAGTATCCAGGGAAGGTAGGCAATTCTACCCGAGCGTACTGGTTGTTACCGCTTTTTATAGCGTGAAGGCAGAGTCGCTAAGGTCCAAAGCTGCTCCGTGACTCCTCCCGTCCATCGCGAGCCCCGTCCAGTTGGCGACATAGCGTCGTCTGCGCCTCGCTTGCATATATGCTCTCTCGCCTGCTTCTCGTCTGTTCCCTGGTCAAGAGCACGAACTATTTCTCCGCCGTCTACGTTGCAACAAATTGAAAGTGGAGTGTTTGGCTGCTTCGTTTTTCAGGCGCTCTGAAGTTCGCATGATTTCCACTCTGTCGCTCATAAGAGTCTCACATATCTGTCTTTGAGAGAAGATCCTTCACATTTTCATCTACCAGCTATCATTTTTAAGGCCCTCTCTTCACAATTTTATGCAATTGTGAGAACATGTATTAAATAAGGTTCACAATTTTTATCAGATTCCCAGAATGCCAAAACTACTCAAATATGTGCACGATACTTACTGATAAACATATATATTCGAAGTAATATTCTCTCTTGGTATTCTAGTCGGCTAAAATACCATTTCAGACATTCTGAGAGACATGCGGATTAAGAAAATGATGGTTGTGGTAGCTCCTTTGCAAATGAATGACCTCATTGATTTCACTCCTTCAATCGCCGCTTTGCTCGCCTCTGTGGTTTACCTTCAGAATAAGGGCACTTCTTCACCTTTGAAGCAAGTGTTTAGTGGATAAACACAATAAACGGGTGCAGGTCATTCGCTCACGCGAGGCCTGAACATTTTCATATCATTTGCCTTACAGTTACTCATAAATTTGTATGAAAAGGAGTGTTGATTCGCCCAAGAAATGAACGCAGCAGTTGAAACCGGTGGACAATTATTACGAGAAACCATCCAAATATCTATAGGTCACATATGTGCAACGTGTCGGCGATAACTCGAAACAGGGCCGTTCATGCTAAAATTGATCAGTCAATTATACGCGTTGCGTCACGAATCGGTACGGTAACTTTTGTTTTAATTTTATCGTGTATACATGCGGCTGGAGCACGCGCTACACATCCTGTGGAACCATACTAATACTTGTACATCAGTTCATTTCCTTCTGTGCCATTCCGCGAATACTAATTGCTTATATCTGATCTTGTGTTATTTAATCGATAAATTGATCTCGGTGATAGACACATCATGTGAATATGTTGAACGTTATTGAAGAAAACAGGGAGTAGATTCGCAACTTTTTGTACATACAGTAGCGGTCAAGTGTTCGCTAAAACGGTTTTTCGTGCGTTACTTTGTTTGCCAGAGAAAACCAGTGATGGCCTCGAAATTTTCTTTGAATATCCTGATTCCATGAGTCTTGAAGATATAAAAAGATAGGTAACATAGTACATCAATCTTTGGAGGGCCTACTTCGAGTGAGAGAAAACAATGCACTGAAAATCATTCCGGAGAACATCTTTTGACGCTAGTGGATAAGTACATATCAAGGGAGTGAGAAGGCCAACGCTGGGCCGACGCCAAGCGCTGAGGCAGCGCGTCATCTCTGCTTTACGTTCACTTATGATGAATCCCACAGATAAATCTCAAGGACGTTTCCAAATCAACCAACCACAGCGGGTGGAAATTGAACAATTCAACAAACTTACCTGCTTTCACGTACCATATTGATTCACGCAACCGGACCGAGACTTGGCTTTTGTTTCATACACATCCAATAATGATAACTATCGTCTTCCAGATAATCAGCATTATGAGGAAGAATATAACAAGTGCCATACCAGCTTGGTCCAAGTTTTTTAAACAGCCAGCAGAGCACCATTTTCATCACTAGATTACTGATGATCTTGGTGCAGCAAATGAATAATGAGTTATATTGGCTGAAAACGAAACTGGGTAGATTTCCGCCGGGAGAGAATTCACGCGTTCATTGAGGGAACGTTGTTCTTAGCATATTAGCCATTGTCCACCGCAACGGCGGAGACTTCGACTCCCCAGTATGTAAGTTAGCAACACATCCGTTGTGCTTCACTCCACTACGACAACAAACCCTAAGGTAAGCAACATATGTTTTGCAGATGAAGGATTTATAGTAATAAACGAAAACGACCCACAAGGAGAGGGCGAGGGGGGCTAGAGTTGCAAAAGTAGCTACAGCAGCTATGCTTCCCGTCCACAGCGAGCTGTTGTATGCGCCCTCTGATCTGTGGCACTACCTCGCCTCCTAGTCTCTTTATCCACACTCAGACTCTCACTCAGGCGTCAACCGTACCGTTCAATGCGGACGAAGAGGCCTTTGTCGGAACAGGTCCAATTCGAGGACTGCAGCCACAGTGCGCTGCGGGCGTATCGAGGCTTAAGACTTGCTCGGCAAGACGCATTAATTCGTATTAATTATGCAGAGAGACAAGTTAGGAAATTACGGGTTTCTGAGGAATCGTAACAGTGGATGCCATCCTAGAAAGTGTTACTCTGGAGGCTGAAATTAGAGTTCTTCGAGGACCTATTTTCTGAGGACGATTCTTCCAGACAACGGTAAAACATATAAGAAAGCAGAAATCTCGTAGTCTTCAAAAATGTCTTCGCCCCTCCCCAACAAGTTCTTTGAAGGAAGTTATTATTGCTGAAAGCTCAAAAACTCGCATGTGCTGCTCAAAAACCTATGGGAACAAAATGTTCGAACGTGTGATTTTCTCGGAAAATGGATTTTGAAAAACGGTTTGGTGCTTGTTAGAAAGAGCAAATCCTGTACTTTCACCCCATGAAAAAAGTGCATCACAGAAATGAAAATGAAGTGAGTTATGGTCGCTGAAAGCCCAAAAACTCGCTTTTGCACGAAAAATGTTCGAACGGGACAATTTTTGAAAAAGGGGACAATCACTAAACTTTTTATACTGTTTGTTAGAGAAATATTTGAAGTTTCTGAAACTTTTTACAGATTTCCAAAATGTCGCATACGAAAGATTTTATGGGCCTTCAAAGTTGAAGGTGCCTTCTTAGAATTTTGGGTTTTCCACTTCTAACAGAAGTACTTTCCGGAGAGTTAGGCAATCCTTGTAGTTTTCTGGAAGCGCACCTCAGGCACAATCAAAATCTACCTCAACAAGTCAAAAAAATACGTCCCAAGAAAGTTATTCCCTCTAAAATTTTTTCTTCGCCGCGTCCCGTTCTTCCAGCGCCCGGGTGATACCTGCCGCGCTCCAAGGCCGACGCGACGACGCGCAGACGCTTTCTGGCGCAACGGATTCATGTCTAGCACTCTTATTAACAAAAACAGGGGTCGCAACTGGACCCCCTCGAGAGCTAGGGGGTCGCAAAAATCCCGAAAATGTTCGAACGTGACGGTTGACCCTGTGGTGAATACCAAGTGAAGTTGGTTAGTAATCAAACTTCAATGTTCTCTAAGATTTATACGGTTGCCTTTGGTCCGAATATACTGACGGAAAAGGTGAGGTAGAGCATCTGCTGTTACACGTAGGTGTCGTTATCCAAATCGCCCTTGTGAGGGCAGTCCAGGCCATATTTGTGATGGAAAGGCTTTCTATGAGCACCTTATCCTGACTTTGGTGGCTTTAAGTCAATCCAAATGGATTGGTCGACCGTATGTGAGCTAGAGCGAAAAAAGTGAAGCCATTGATCGCGAAGATGTTGACGCCGCAAAGGCCATTATGGACACTACAGCGCGTTTCAAAAGTCATGGGAACACCTCACAATCACGATAAAAAGAGTAACCTAAAGAGTGCTTGCTAGGAACCCGCCCTCAATAAGTTCACCCGTAGTGATATACTTATAACAGAGTATTTAGCAGATAATAATCGCACTGGCCAATATAGTATAAAAAAAAGTTTTTGGATGAAATTTTCTTCTTGTTTCAAAAGTATGTGGACACTTTAACAAAGGCACAAAAACATAACCGAGAGATTAGAAACCAGTGGGGCCTCCAGAGTTTCTAATTAGCTCAAACATCCTGTCCTGGCATAATCTGAACCACGTTTGCCAGCTGGTTCGTCGCTGATCGGCCCAAATAGCCTCTACCGCCGCCTTCAGTTCATCCGCGGTTTTATACTGCCGTTATTAGAGTGAACTCCTACAAAGGTTCCGGACAGCCGCGTAAAAGAGACACACAAGCAATCTAGCCGTTTCAAACAGCACTTCAGTGTGAGCCACTCTTTGGTAGATGACCGGGATACGACTGGACGCTGTCCTAATCACTAAAATATACACTTTCCTGCCGCTCCATCCAGAGAACGGCTAACAGGAGATATTGAGAGCACTGCTTTGTATTCATCCACTGTTAACACGTAATAATGGAGCGGCAACTTCCAATTTCCCGCGCTTGCGCAGACTCATCAACGGGCCTCCTCCGAAATTCCATCTCGAGAACACGAAGAGGTATATACGCGAATTTATAAGTTTCAAAGAAAAATGGGCACTATTCAACTATTACAACCCCAAAATCTCAAAATTTTATTTTTCGTCGAAACTTCCTCTATAGGGGTAATTCGGTGCCCTGATTACGAAAATGACATTCATTTTTGGCGGTGGCGCCATCTGGCCGCCTTGGTCACCACCATTTTCACCAACATTCGGTGTAAAGTTGGTCGTATAGCATACAATATAGTAAGTTATAAGTTCTGTATAGGGGTTATTTGATGTCCTGATCACGAATATGACATTCGTTTTTGACATTACCGCTGTTTACCGCATAATTCCCGCTTTTCTGGGCTCTCTCACCTATACATAGCGCCTTGGGACTAAGCTTAGGGGATAGGGAGACTCGGAATGAGTGAATCAGGCACCGTGTGACGAAGATGGAGCGTGTGAGATCACGTGGTAGAGGGCTCACTCACTGATATCTTTCCTCTCTCCTAAAGCTTAGTCCTGATCGCGATCTAGGTCACTGAGGAGCGCAGAGACGAAAAATTAAAGCAGACAAAAAAACATTGGGACAGCTACGGCCTAGATATGAAGTCATAAATTCATGATCTGAACACAATTACCACTACAGAAGAGTTTACATCGAGTTTGGTGAAAACAACTGTCGTGACAAGGTGACGCCACCTGGCGCTCCCGTTGAAAATGAAGATGTCATTTTCGTACTCAGGGCACCGAATTACCCCTATAGACGAAGTTCGACGAAAAATAAAATTTTGAGATTTTGGGGTAATAGTAATATAGTGCCAAAAATCCGTCCGGCCGTCAAGATCAAACTCTTCCATGATTGAGATTACCTGAGATGAAAAGTGCATATAAAAGCGTGCCCTCGTTTGAAAAATAAAAAAAAAATTCTCGGAAAAACCGTATCCTATCCGTGTCCTATCCTATGTTGCCATGTCTTTACGAGCAGACTCCAATGTGGCTAACTTGTGCTGGGCCTTGAAGTGAGTAGCCTTTCTCAGCGTCTGTCGAGTGGTGTATTCATTTGAGCGGATGAGGGGCTTAGTGGTCATTTTCGAGGCTGGAATAAAAATCTGAGCTCGGACTGTCAATGAAGAATCCGACAGGATGTGGGCTACTCTTTTGCTGTTCTGAGCAGTCAAGGATCGTGGATAGCGCGGAGTGTGTGCTGAGTATGAATATCAGGGTGCCGGACGAATCTTCCAATGCATGAAGAAAACGACCAAGTTCTCGTGTGATTTCTGGATTAGAACGTCCAGTATCATGCAGAGCCTGATCTGAGCTTACTCGTCTTCAGGAAGAAGATGCCACAAATGGCATGATGAAGAAATGAAATCAGCAAATTAAGAATACGGGTGAAAATTTCGGCGTCAAAATGTGACCTCGTTTAAGTGTCCACATACTTTTGGAAATTCAATTCAAAATTCTTTTACACTGAGAAATGATTGAGAGAGGGTGTCACTTGCACGAAGCCTGCCTTTAGTTACCTTATTATTGCTGAAATTGTAGTGTCTTTATACTTTTAAAACCACATGGACTGGGCTTTACTAATCGGATGGGTCTGCTGGAAGACATACTAAACTGAAACGACTTATCAACACGAGACGAGTTACCGTACAGATAGCCCCACCACTGAGATTGTTTGCTGATCGATTTCTACCACAACAGCAACGAAGCCGACTTGAGACAACTCGTCGAGCACGACCGAGTAGAAATGGCGTCTACTGTTCAGCACAAGATCTAGAAGATAACCAGCCCGTGCGGCTCCCACAGGAAATATCCGAATTAGACGATGACTCCTTGGCGAACAAAATACATGCTGTTCCCAAATGATTTCGGCTGTGGTTGAAGGAAACCGCATCAAGAATGAAAGTGCATTTAGACCATTTCTTTCCCATTATCCATTAACATGAAACCCTTGCTCATTCCTTTGTTAAATATCGACACACTATTTTTGCCGCACCTGTACCTGCACACCAAGTTATGTACACAGCAGTTTATATAATAGGAGGGTTGTAAATATCGGAATGAACGTAATGTTGTAAACATCACAGAAGATTACTTATTGTGCGATGTTAGTTCTGAGCGGGGAGTCGGAATCAAGTCTCCGTTTTCGGACCTTCATAGGTTTTGTGAGGTTTTCATGGACTTCACGATCAGTACTGGGTTAACCATGATTTAGCACACAACACGTATGACGGTATAGGATTGATTGAATAATCCGCGCACAGTGAACTGCTGAGGAGTTGGGCAAGGTTCGAGCTGCGGCCAAGGTAAACTGCTCACAACTCAGCATTCCTTCATGTGTAAAGCTGAATCGAGAAACAAAAACAAGAAATGTTTTAAATTGAGATCCGATAAGAAACAAGGAGTGGCGCACTTCCATATTTCGTCTTAAAAGTCGTCACCGCTGCTAAGATCGAGCTTGTCATGATCGTCGTCATGAGGCTGCAAGGACATGGCCGTCTGATAAGCGATCGAACAAGAAAGTGGAAGGAAGTGTGACTTACCTTGTGCTGTTCTTCCTCACTGTCAGTCTGCATTGCAGCTGCATCGACTTCTTCATTATCGTCGTCGTCGTCCGACATTCCAGCTCCAGTCATGTTACCGTATACTTTCCTCTCCGCTGAACCCAAATTTGCATGATTATGTGTGCCGAGTACGAACCCAACTTACAATTTCGCCTAGCGGGGTTCATTGGCGGCACTTCCTCCTCCATTAGTTCTTCTCTGAATGAGAAGGATTAATGTGGTAGAACTTTTCAGAAGGATACGCGCAAACATATGAGTAATCAGAAAAATCCCTCTGACAATTAGCCAAACTGACTGGTTGTTAAGTTCCATGCGCATCTTCTCCACCACCTGCCTCATTGTGCGCTCCGATTCCTCCTGAGATGAACGAATACATACTTTTGTTGGTTTTCCTCCTCCCCTCCTCCCCTCTCTACGTCAGCTTAGGTTGTTACCTGCTTCTGTCGGTCGGTTCTCTCGATCTCAAGCTGCAATTGTTGAAGGTATGCCAAATTCCGAAATTTCACTACGTACACCTAAACAGCTCTTTTTCAGTTGCGGAAGGGAAGCGAATAAGACAGATAGTGAGAAGTCAGGGTAACCTCGTAGAGTTGCTTGAGCTTCGCTTCGAGCTTCTCGTATTCGTCCATGTACTGTGGTCGAAATGACTGAAATCTTGTGAAAATAGTGATCAACGGCTGATAAAGAATCGATCTGCTCAACATGCCTGAAGCTTCACGAAACGTTTCTGCATTTGCTCATATTCCCTCTTTTTCGCTCGATTTTCTCGTCCAAGGCAGACTCAATCGTTGGCAACATTCGCGAGTTTGTTCTGGAAACAACACCTTTACACAAGGATCAAGTGGGATCACTCTCAGCCAGTGAAAGGTTGGAACTATAAGGCGATTTAGCGTAACTTGGAAGTTTACGTCAATAACACAGATTTAAAAAAGAAATACGGGACGCTACCTTAACCGTAATGTCCCACCCGGTGTCTAGCTACAATCTGCCTCTATATGACTGCTGATAGTGTCCTGCTCAGCCATGAATCGCCACTCGAAACTGCAACGACTGGCGTTTGCTCCTGTAATGGACTTGGAAAAAAAGTAATGTACGTAAATGTTATTGAAAATCAGCCAACGATCTCAACACATTCACAGGGGGAATGGTGAGCTGGCCGGCGCAGCCCTAGGGCCTGCCAAGAAAATTGGTGCTTCTGACGCATGAAGCCCATATGGACGCCACTGATAATAACTTGCCGCGCCTCGAATGGAAAAGATAGTGGTTAAGTTGGACAATGCGAAATTATTTTGTGACGTTCAGTTTTTGTTTATTTACAGTACAAAATCCGCGGATGTGAGGTTGGGCGGCAGCACCCACAAAATCGCATCCGTCTCCACGCGACCGAAAGTGGAAAAGGGCGCCATCGTGAATGTGTTAATCTCCCCTGTGTCTGCTACTGGCAAAACCCTTAAACTCCGGCCGATGTTCCGAGTGAGTTTACAAATATGTATACACCAGGTTTGCTCTGCCGCTATTGCGCGCATCACAGGATAGAGAGGAACTACGGAACAGCAGCATGACGTACTCGATTAAGCACCTCACTATTGAATGTGTTATACCTCCTTATACCCTTTCTCTCCGGCGCATAGCAGCGCCATGTTCTCGCTCCCTTTCTCCTCTCCCCTTCCCTCCCTCTTTCTCTCTCCCCCTCCCTCCCTTCAGCTTCTCCCCTTTCCTGCCCCCTTCCCTCTACCCCTCTCCACCCTCCCCCCGCTCATCCGGCTGCCACGGCAGCACCATGTAGAATGAGACTGAGTGTGCTCGATCGGTGTTTATATAGCCGCTGTGGGTTTATCATGATCATGACATCAACATCACACAAGTGTTGCCCTCGTACTCCCTGGTTTTGAAAGCGCTCGTTCCTGACGTGAACCAAACGAAACACACAACCGAAACCGACACCACACCAAAGTTGGTTTATTATAATGGAATTGGTATCTATCCAATTTCATCCCATATCTTACTATTGTTGTTTAGAACGTGTGCGGGGTAAAAACTGGGCGCCTATTAGAAGCAGTAAACCTACAAATCACGACATTCATAAAAAAACCTTTCTGAACAGAAGCAGAATTGTAATTCATGAGTATCGAAATTGCTATCTTAATGGAATTTTCCACTCTGCTCAATTATTCGCATTGATGTGACTCAATCGCTGGTGTCTTCTTCCTAGCTACAGCGTCACTACCTATCGCTAGAGTCAACGCGAGGGAGTGGCTCGCCGCGGTGGGTGTGGCCCTGCTAGACTCCTGGGATCTCCTCGCCGCGAAATGCGCACATCCTGCACTCTTAAGGCCCGCCTGCCTGCCTTTCGACTTGGCATAGTTTCCCCTCTTCAATCATAGTGGAATCATTATTTATGCCACATTTCGACGAAATAAATAAATAAGACTTCGACAACTAGATCAAAAAGTTGGAAACAAAAAGGCGGCGAGAAATTCTCATCAACTCCCATGAGAAATTGTTTGAGAAGTTCTGTTTACGACATTTCTTTTGTATAATAATAGGAGAGCGTCGTTGAAAGCAATGTTCGCAAAAATATACAAAACAATCGACAAATGCTAAAATGAGGGAGACTAAGTGGCAGCAGAAAAAACATGGACAATTAGTAAGATCCTATAACTTGTTCCGTCAGTTCAAATTTTTTATGATAATTCTGAATGTACGATAGTTGCCTCAGCTTATCCAAAAGCGAGAATATCAGTGGCTATAGGGAAAAATTCGCAATATTCGAGATGAGAACAGCTTACCCTACAGTAGAGCTCCTTCCCCAGTAAATCGTGAAGTGCAGCTCCTGTTTGGGGCAGTTGAGTAGAGAGTTGTCTAGCGATACGGATTTCTTGCATCTATAATTGCATAGCATGGATTTTTATATAGACAAAATCCTTACCGAGAAGATGTCCTCGAATACGTCAGAAATCACTGGATAAACTTCGTATAGCATACATTATACGTTCGTTCTAGTCTGATGGGGGGGGGGGACAAAAATCCTTAAACCGAGAAGATGTCCTCGAAATTAACGTAGAAATCACTTGATTAAACGAGCCTTAAACTACTTTGCGTCAGCTTAGTCTTGATGGCATTCCAATGGGCGTTCACATCGTCGGCAGGAAGTTGTTTCCCAGCTTCATAAAGAAGCTTCACCGCTGGGAGCAGCTCCTGCACGGCATTGCCATCTGCCTGGAAGAATGTTATGACTTACAAAGAAAGGATATTATGTGAACAGGTTCCTGAGCCTTAGATTTGTCTCCAAATGCTTGATCTTGACCTATCTTCCTAACCTGTCAAGAATGTACACATTCGAGGGGCACCACCAGTGAAGAAAAACAGAATAGAGATCACAACATTTGTTTATGTGGTGTACAGTGCTAGACGAAGACACATCAGGCTCTGAGGAAAGAGTAGAGGCAAGTGAGCATGGCGACGAGCGAGACGCAGACACCCCGCAGCGTGGACTGCTGCATTGTAGAGTAATATCAGCCCACCTGTTTTCAACGTGAATTATAAATGCGCGAAACCAGCAGCTCTCTTTCACCCTGGTTTTTCAGAATTCTGTAGCGAAAAGAAAACAGAAGCTTAAACGAATACTCAAATCCAAACACAACACATTTCACAATCACTGTATTGAAGGGAAGTTTCCGTGTAAGTAAAGGAGATTTGTGGGATAAAAGTTGTGTCCTGTCCTTCTCGGCGTTTTGATCCCTGTCCAGAAGTTTTTTTTTCAGTAATTCGACCTCCGTTTTTTTAGTGGCTCGCCTTCCGCTAACAAGGCGGCGGACTTACACGAGCCCTACGTAGGAATGGGCTAGGCATTGTGATCTTACTACAATGTCCATGCAACAGAGCATTACTAGATCTCAGGTTGCTCAATAACAAGACTACAGTGAGCCTTCCTTAAAAGACAGGAAGTGCAAAAGATGTTTCAGAAATAATGTCGGTCCTTGCTTGGATGCACTGGTTCCTTCATATCTCGAACTGATTCGTCAGCGTATGGATTTAACAAATGAAAAGAGAATCATAGGATGCGCGTAAAATCAATCTATCTAGATATCGCCAGCTCATACATCGTAATGCTGCGAGGCTACAACCTTATCATCGAATGTGCTCGATAATGAGCATTTCTCACTCATTCCTTTTTTGCGTGCTCAGTGGGTTAGTACGTCGATTCACTCAGCACCTTACACTTGGACCAATTTCCTGCAGACACGCACTGCGCAGGTACAAGCTTATCCTTTGCAAATTTTGATTTTTTTTGGCATACATGCAGGCGCCGGCCGTTCTCCATACTTCTCACAGTTTGATTGCTTAAAGGCAAAGGCCAGGCTCAACATGGAGTATTATGGCGACTGTATTGACGTATTAGAGTGCGATGAACAATAGTGGAGGAAAACGAAAAGAAACCGTCGACAAGGACCTAAAACGGAAACCCCCGCTCCACTAGCAGTGAAGGAGGCTGGCTTGGGAGAGATGCACGTCCAAACGAGTTTTCCGGATATGCCAGCCGTTCCATCGGTTGACACGGCAATCAACCTAGCTATTTTCACACGTTTATGCCAGCCACGCACCCACTTTCGGAGGGGTGGGGGCATAGCGAAATAAGCTATCGACGTTGCCGAATCCTTGTACCTGGGCGTGGCGGCACTTTCTGGTGCGTTAAGGCCATTATTTGGTGATGGGGAAGGTTGCTTGTTGCACCTTATTCTGAGAGGGAGCTTCAGAGTTAGCTAGCTGTAATGTTCGTTACAGGGAGCTCTGAGACAACTGCCTGGTATGAAGAACAAAATGCAGGCAAACGTTAGGCTCGCCGTCTATGTTCGGGATCATGGCCAAGCTTTGTTTGTTTGGCAAGGGCTCGCCCAAGATTAGGATTAAGCGTCATAGATGCATCGACATTCTATAGACACTCCCCTCCCCCCTGATACGCTCTGCAGACTAGGCACAGAGAGACTACCATTCTGCCTCTGTTGGCGTCGAAGCAATGAAAAAGTGGGTGCGTTCTATGATACAAACCTATTCGAAACGGACTTATTTGAGTTTCGCTGGGGCGAAAAGTTTTGTCACAACCCAGCTTTTGCAAAATTCGCAATGCGAACGGCGGCAAAAACACAGTTTAACATACAAACAACGAAGTTATACGATTTACATTCATATCAGGGGCTCAGGAATGCTAAAAAATTACACCCCGATTGATCTGCTGAAAAGCAACGTTTCTTTGGTTACGGTGATCCATATATTTGTTCAATGTCAACAGCACTAAGAACAGATGATTTCGCAAAAATCGAAAAGTTGTGAAAGATAAGATAATGAACACATATATTCTTGGCAACGTGTCGTCAGCGATAGTGACATATGTGCGATTGCACGGACTTTTTTGATTACTTAAGGCAACACCAAAGACAACCACACACCCGAGACAAGGACTCTTTAATGATGTGTGTTTTGCGATAAATTTACGGCGGCAGATGCAATCAATTCGGCTTTTAAAAAAAAAAAAAAAAAAAAAAAACAATATTATGGCGTATAGAAAAGAGGATGCTGAAACGATACAGGGCTTGGTCGATTGAAGAATATTTCGGTGCCGACTCGGCAATAGGTTTCGGTCAGTCCTGCGATTGAACAAGGCAGAAACTGTCTCTAGGAGAATGGTTGGGAACAAGAAGTTGACAATATCTTAAGATGAGTTACTAGGTTGAAATAGGGTACGGAATTTTTCCACCGAAAAAATTAGAATTCGCTACGACCCGGGGTTTCTCTGGTCCTCTATGTAAGATGAGTTGACCTAATTACCTAAAATGATTTGCTGCGTTTTGCGCAACCGTGCAGCGCAACACTCCCTCCTCCACTGCCTCTTTGCGATAGCACCCAATATCAATTGCTCGGGACCTACAGTTTCGGGTCAAAGTACACCTGGTGTGTTTCGGATCGACCATGCCCAAGTAATCCCATATCACACGTTTTTCTTCCACCGTTTTCCTTTATTTAGCATCCTCAAAGTACTATCGTATTCTGTTGCTGCCCAATGTGCTTATGTGTTTCTTCAGAAAATGGCGATGAGATGCATGGTTGCCTTGAAGGATCCTTTCCCGGAAAGATCGTGATTCTATAGCGCACCATAATTCACTGGCGGCACCAGGGTCAACCCTACGTTGTTACGAGTAACAACGGGGGGTCGTACTCAGTTGAGCTTGGAGGGAGGGGGGTCGTACCCTCTCGGTGGCCGACAGTGGGATTCTTGGTAATATCGGATAATAGCCAGCACGTTACGTTTTCGTAAGATGACTGATACAGCAGCATCTATAAACCACGATTCCCTCTAAATGAGCTTTCAAATGAATCAGCGAATTAGAAGGGCGCCCGAGGCGTGGCGCGCACCAAGGCAAGGGATGTAGTGCAAGCGCATGCTCGAAGCTTTCTAGCACATCCTAATTAAACATGAAATTGGTCTTCCAAGAAGTTACGGGCAGTGAAACCTAAGAAAACTCGCGTTTTCGAGAAAATGGCTTGAAGAATACCCCTCAAAATAAAAAGTAACAACGGGACTAATTTTTGAACTGCTGATCTTTCAGGAACGTTTGGGTGCTCTTAGAGAAGCTTGAATCTGTAGTTATTATACCGTGTTCAGCTTCCCAAATGAATGACTTTGAAGGAAGTTATGATCGTTTGAAGGTCAAAAAGTCGCGGTTCCAAAAAAATAGTAACGCAAACCCCCAAAAAAGTAACAACGGGACTAATTTTTGAACTACTGATCTTTCAGGAACGCTTGGGTGCTCGTTAGAAAGCTTGAATCCTGTAGTTTATTATACGTGTTCAGCTTCCTCAAATGAATGACTTTGAAGGAAGTTATGATCGTTTGAAGGTCAAAAAGTCGCTTTGCACAGAAAAAAGTAACAACGTACTAAATTTTTATTAAATTAACTTTCGAAGAATTTTTACCATGGTTGGAGAGAGAATAATTTGAATTTTCCAAATCAAATCACTTCGGCGCAGAAGCTCGAATATGAAGGAAGTTATAGCCTTAGAAAGAGGGGTGTAAAAATTGTGTTGCAATTGAAGAACGTGAAGGATTTCAGTATTTCAATTGGAGCGATAATTTTTTCTGACTTCATAAGTTTTTATCAGGTAATATTGTCAATATTCCGGTCACTGGTTCAGTTTATTTCATCTCCTGGTGGTAACCCTTTGGAACACGGATATCTTTGAATGCATCTCATTTTTTCGTGTTTGGAAGCAGCGATGAATATCTGTCGTGGATTTTGCTAAAGTTTCATCTTTGATGACTTACGTAGAAATAAATATTGATGGTAAACACTGTCTCTACACAAGTGTCACATACAAGGGGGGTCGTATCAAATCACCCATGAAGGGGGGGGGGTCGTAAAAATTTCCAAAGAGTAACAACGATAGGGTTGACCCTGCCCAGGGGTACCCATCAGAACGAAAAGAACAGAAAATTGCATTTGTTTTGGTAAAAAAATTCGAAAAACGAAAGGGCTGCTACGCGTTCAAAGCACCGCCGGACATCTGTCACAAATGCTGGCGACGGGGATGCTTCCACTTGGTTCTTGGAGTGCCTTCACTAGAAACTTTCTGGCCTTTTGACTTATTGCATTGCATTTCACACTTACACTGAGTCCATCGATCGATTTTGGCCATACTTCTCGAAATCCTACGCTGCAACCCGATTCTTTCATTGAGTTAAGGGGCAGTGGTCAGCCAGCGCGTGAGAGTCCAGACAGAAAAGCACATAACCTCCCCTTCAAAAAGCGAGAAAATGTCGGGTCCAGAACAAACACCACAACTGACGACGGCCCCCAAGTCAATCTGTTTGAAAGTTCTTCATAGTGATAGCTGATTTCTGGTTAATGATAGTTGTAATTAGTGACAATCGATAGAAGCACTGCACAGCTAACATTTTCATTGGCAGAAATTATTAAACAGTTTTGTGGGCGTCGTCATTTTGGGCATGTCTTGCAACGACACTCTCGCTGTTTGAAGGGAGGGTATTAGGTATTCGAACGCTGTAGACATATTTGTTGGCTGGACTTAGCTTTCCAAGGAATTCAAAGAAAGCAGGGACCCTGTGAAGTTGTGCATGTTGCGAGAGTGGCAGAGATCCCTGCGAACGCTGAACGCCAAGCCTTTCGGTTTGACCGTGCCGGCGGACGTGTTACCGTCCAATTGTCGAGAAATGAGGTTTTGGAAGATTGTTTATCTCGGAAACTGAATTTTGGGCGTGAAACTTTGCTTTGTTGTGATCACAAACTGACATATGTCTGTTTGGGTAGGCCATGCAACAGATCCGTGACGATTCCTATAAATTCGTGGGTATTCCAAGGATGAGATTTACAATCAAGGGATGCTTAAATTCGTGCGGTAATTCAATGGACATCAGAGGGTGATAAACTGAAGTGGTCTGTTGATCCATGGATAGGAGGATGAGTCCTCACGATGGGTTTAGTTGAGAAGGACGGAAGGTACTTCACGAATTGGCTTTAGCACGACATCACTTGAGAAAATTTTACAAAAAAAAAGCGCACGAACTTTTCTGACAGCGTAACGCAAAACATGGTAAGAGTGCTTGCACCTTCCGTCCCACTCGCTGACATGGTCACGTAGGAGTGAACGCTAATCACCCGAGCATTCACTCAGCATCTTCTTTCGCATGCACGCGCTATCAGGAAGAGGCCGAGTAAGTGTAGCCGACTGCATTAGTGATTGAAAAATGTAGAGCGTGGACAGCCTGCCTGTCTAGCCTTTTTTAAGCTCGGAGTCAGTTGTCCACTAAATTGCTCAGTCAGCCAGGAAGTGCATTTACACTCTCTGCATATTCGCCGTGGCCCCGTAGAGGCCTAAATCCTGGATCAATCCTTCCCTTCTGTCAAATATTATTGTTGAAGTATTGCCTCTTTCTTTCTGTTAGAGAATATGTATTCCTAGTGTGTTATCTCAAGCTCACTGTTCAAACCCACCTGATAGAGCCGTCGTGGGTTCAGTCTGAGCCGGGAGTTCTGTAGAAGAAGCAGCACGGCTTGCTTGATGAACAGTACTCGCTCTTGTTCGGTAGTTGTATGCTCGGCACTAAGCGTTGCACTCGGGTCGAATCTGCTTTTGCAAATTTCATACAGTGAAGATTCTCGCTTTCCAAACTACTGCTATACTCACCGCTTTACGATCCATTCCAGTAGTTCAGCGACGAGGCGGAAGTTTGGCGTCCGGAAGTTCTCGAGTGAGAGTATGCGCGGGTAGCCGATCGCCTTCGTCATCTCACAAAGATCTAAAGAAACGTTTTGCTGTCGAAATTGTGAGCCTAAATTCTTCCGTCAAGTTTGAGGGAGGCTGCGGTCAGGGCAGGTTTCATCGAAAAGTATCAAAGGGATTGCTTATGAGTGGGAGTAGTTGCTTAAAAATGTAGGGGAAGTAGAGTGTATGAGCAGCTCGAGTCTACTCC
>MU870533.1:1517-13561 GCA_036418205.1 Ostertagia ostertagi | reverse complement strand
ACACAAGTGAACTCTTTTTCCAAAACCATAGAAATGTAATTTTTTGAATAACAGGAGTATGACTGCGCATACGTTTGCATAAACTCGTACCTGACCAAAGTTCAGATTAAAGCGATCATTCGAAGCATTGCGTGGTCTAAATGACACAATCAACTGCTGGTCACGTTCGCGGCCATACGCAATCACCAGCTTATGGAACGTATAAGCTTGTACCTAAAAGCACATCTTCAAAAATGTTCCATTCAAAAATTGTAGGTCTTTCAAGCCAAGTCTTGCTTTAAGCATGTGTTACACTCAAAACGAATAAAAATCGAGGAACTTACGTTGCAGAACTTATTATAGTGCGCATCATACGCTTTAGCGAATCTGTTGACAGTATCGTAAATGTGAGAATATCTTGTGAGGCGCTCGATAATAGAAGTAGCTATGGTATCCACTGGGCCACCCACTGATATTCCAGTCTGCTCGTGAACCCAAACGCCCGTCTAAATTACCTTGGTTGTAAAAACTGCCAAGACCGTCCAATAATTATTGTTACTGCGAAAAGTTGTTAAGCTTGAAAGGTGTACCTTGCGTCCTTTTTTGTATGGACTGAGATCACGCACAAGAGGGATGTTCACCATACAACACTCAAGAGGCCATATAACTCGTGCTCTGCTGTCCAACCGTAGACAGCATCGAGCCATGTTGCGTAGAAATGCTGCGCAGCGTACGTCAACGACAGCGGATACACTGAAAATCAAACCATGATGATTTGAAACCAGAAGCTGGAAAACAAGTATTGAAGCAACAGTAACAATAAAACCGACGTACTCAGTTATATGCAGAATGAGGCCTCCGACGTGAGGTTCTTCCTCAACACTACGATAACCGATTCGTTTCTTGTCCAGTTCTTCACAAACGCGCATGAACGAAATTCGGTCATCGACCGCAGCAACGGCCGTAGTTAACTGCCTCACCATGGACGGCTCTACGCGGCTATGCTAAAAATGCAGTTGCATAAATTCTTGGGAGGTCTCTACAGAAAGTGCCCAATCAGTTGGTATTCAAAGCTTGAGAGGATTTGGCAGCCTTATTCAGAAAGCCTTCCATCAAAACCATTCGGGAGATTTTCAGACAGTAAGGAAGTGCATTTCATAAATAATGCAATCACGGGCGGAGTGATATCGTGGAAAATGCCGCTGTTTGCCAAGTTCACCGTCCAAAGTGAAACCGGATTGAGTTCCGCCTGGGTCAACCAAAAGCTCAATTCAGCGGAGTGGGAAGACTGATATGTCTTAAATAAGACGAAAAACACTGACTCTAATTGTGAGCTGACTCTACAGGCCAGACCGCTTTAAACTGCCACTACTCGCGACTCTGAATGCAGGTAGACATTGTAGCGCATTCCGAAAGGGATTGATGAGGACCAAGTCTTTTGTGTTTTCCGTTTTTTTTTAATGAGCATCATCAAATCGGTCAAATAGAAAACGTAGGAAAGAAAAACAATTGGAAATGGCTATGACCAACGAATTCAGCGTTCATGATGACACAATTTGACAAAAACCGCAACTGCCAGGACCTGACCTTTTCTTTCAGAGTCCATACGTCATCATACTCAGACTGTCCAAATGTTTTTGCTTCAATGTCCACCACTCCATCGATGGGAGCGGAAATGAGCTGCTTCTCCTTCAGAATAAGAAGTTGGAACATGATCATTTGTGCACACCACAAGGGTAGACACAAAAGAGAATCCACTCACCTTATTCAACTCCATCATTTGAACTTTGTCATCAAGGGTGCATAACAAATAGAGATTCATTTTGACAGTGAGATTTTCATTGGAAACAAATGTGATCACCTAAATTACGTTGGAAATTGGAGAGTGACAGTTGGAACACGAAATATCACGAAAGACAAGGAAAATAAGCAAAAATACTCACCAAAAAGAAATGCTCCTCTTTGATGAACTGCAGACAGATCCGATCAGTCGGGAGAGAGCTGACCTGTAATTGTAGACTTGAAAATCATATTCACTGAACTGTTACAGAGCTATGTTCTAAACATGTCACAAAATTTTTATCTCGCTTCCTCATACTCTCACTGAATTTAAAGCGAAATACCTACTTAGGAGACGTGAAATTTTCACATGAGACGGCTACACCAAGAAAAACTGAAAAAAAAACAAAAGAGCAATAACGAAAATCAGCTTACTGCAACCTTCTTGAAGAATGGAGCCATTTGATTCTCATTGATAATGCGCACTTGAAGAGTTGACACAGATCTTCGATACCGTTCAATCATTAGTAAAACTCTGTAAGGAACCAAATAAGGAGCTTTTATGAGCTTTCTGAATTAATTAATCGCAGGGCTGGAGGCTTTACTTACTTCAAACGATCGATCCGCTTTCGTAGAGTATCAATAGATTGTCCATCGTACAATGCCATTTCCAATTCTTTCAATTCACTAGCTGACCCCGGAAGAAACTCTGAAACTTGGCGCTGAATTTCCGTTCAGCTAACACGACATCGTCAAAATTCAAGACGCGGTCGCGAGCATAAGTAGATCAGTGATGAATAAAATGTTTGGGAGGGACCACCATGGGCACCTAAGCCCCGTTCATAGATCGCGGTTAATGCAATTTGGCGACTATGCTGACAAGAAGACATACGTATCGATTTAAATTTGCCGATTACGCGATAAAGCGATTGACGATTTGGCGGTTATGTTCAAAGGACTAGGGTGCACATTGATTGAACTGACGCCGCCCAATAACCATTCGTCGATACGATATGTCGACGATCCTCTAGTCGATACGCATACATTCCTTTCACCATAAGCCGCTAAATCGTCAAATCGTCAAATCGCATTCAACCGCGATCTATAAACGGGGCCTAAGCGGTGAGCCGAGATCAAAATAGGAAGCGTGAAACGATCTTTATTCGATACTTCAGAATGGGATGTGTAAGAGGGATAACCCTCTACTCAATTTTCTACGTTTCTATAACAACCTAAGGCCCAAACCACAATAAGCAATAGCACCTCTGGAAACTATAGAACCTCTTTTGTTCTAAGAAATACACAGCCCCTTTCTGAATAGAATGCTTGGCGCGCGATGAAGGAAAGGCAAGTAAAACTTACCTATAGCATCCAAATTACAAAGAACACGTCCGCTAAACATATTAACCGATATGACTACACACTCCTCTCGTGTATCTACACTGTCTCGCAAAAGTGGAAGCCATAGACAAGGCGTTGCTGATCCTGAAGGAAAAAAAACGAATAATGTGAAAAATACGAAAAACCGATGCAACCACTTACCTGCGTACAAAACAATCGAAAGAGGCTTTGCTGCTTTGAGGCGCTTGCGAATACGAAGCAACCGCTCTCTACATCGAACCACTAACGTCTCGGACAAAAGGCGATCAATCGACAAGCGTCTAGAAGAAAGGAAGCTAATAACTCAGCTTGGCCATAGCATCCTCCGAGTTTGGGCAAAAAATTGCCAAAAACACAACCATGCTGCATCTTGCCGTAGAACTCACCCTGTACGATCATCCAACTGCCCAAGATCCGGAGCGATTGGATAGTGACGTACTTTCAGCGACGTGTCATCGCCTGCATCTCCAAATATGGTCACACGGTACTGAGGAACGAGCCTGAACACAGTACTTTCAGTAAAGCACTGAAACAAACGGGGAAAAGGGAAAAGAACAATAAATGGCAGGTGAATAATATCCCAATAAAGTTTTAAAAAATACAAACAAGGATAAAAATGAAGTGGATATATGCATGTAATACGATGTGAAATCGGTAGTATAAAAATAAGAACAACGCAAAAAGCTGACGCAAAAAAAGACCTCACCGAACATTTCCTATCATTCTCTTAGCGATTCGCTGAACCCAATAACCGATCGACAGAATGCGTTCCTTCGGATCGTACTTCTCTATGACAATCTTATTCCTTAAAATACGAAATTATGTCCAAAAAAATAGAGAAGCACTCAAAAATTCAGGTAAAATGAAAACCTCAGACGTCCAGCAGCCAGCTGAGATGCTTGACAAAACAATACATCCAGTTGTAACGATTGGGCGAAAGTATGCAAAAAGGTGTACGCTTCATTGATCGGCTTAAAATAAACTCATTTAAGAATAATTTTAAAACCAGTGAAACAGGGAGTCCTACGTTCTTCGCGACATCCATCCTGGACTGTAACACATTGTGCAACATATGCAGTTGGAGCGGATGCACAAGTTGCGCTCCGTAACCGATTTCGTAGTCTTCCACAAGCATTTTGATGTTCAGCAGTGTCCACGGAGTTTGCTCTCGTTCACCCAGGACCGTTAGATTCACTTCAAACTCTCCAGGAACAGTGAGGATCAGCTGCAATAAACAATGCAGCGCTCATATAGAATAGCTACACCTGAACTAGGCTTAGACTTGGGGGTGGTTCGCTACAAAAAGTGGCTTTTCCGCTTTTCGTGGCGCAAAACATTCTTTCGCTATAGGGACCTCAGGTCCACTTCTAATCAGGGTGGACCTGGGTTCCGCAACGAGAAAAGTACCGCGCTGCGAAAGGCAGAAAAGTCGCTTTCTGTCTTAGCGAGCCACATCCCTTAACACCACATGTAAATGTGCGGTATTCCGAAGTTAGAATCAATGAAGAGGAATTTCTCGACAAACTATGTAGGTGATGAAACACCAGTAAAGGCATAATACAAAAAAAACATGTAACCAAGCAAACATACCATGCCATTCTTGATAACAATACCCTTTGCTCGAGGTGATAACGTGGAGGCCGCCTTTGATATGCGATATTGTAGAACCTAAAAAACCACCTAGGATTAAATTGCAGGAAAATTCAGATCGAATCTAACTCAAAACGGTCGTTACTGCAGAAGCTGGCAATTTCAACCATCTTAAAATTACCTGATTGAGCCGTAATAACACGTTTGCTTCATCAATAGCAGAGATTTTCGGTTTCAGCACAAAACGATCCTTGATAATGGTGGGTAAATGTTGATATGTGCCCTAGAAACGCTACTCTGTAGTAAAGTCATGGAAGATATATTTTAGAAAAATGAAAGTGCGACGAAAAATAAAAAAGAGGAGTCTGGTCTGACAGACCTGAGTGAGTACATCAACAGCAGCGGTCACTTGGAAGGCGGGCAGACGTGCCATAACAAGCTCTTCGCGTGAGATCGTCACTAACCGATCCGCAGTTTCTACAAAGTACTGTGACTGCTGGTCGAGTAGGTAGCATATTGCCTAGAACACGCGTCACTCTATGCAATACATTAGGTGTAAAACAAAAAAAATGGATAACAGGTCAAAATTCGAACGATGTAGGGGATTTCCAAACAATTCAATGAAGGAAGTACCACTAACCGCGCAGGATTCGAACTTCTTTGACGATTTCACCCATTTGACGACAGCTAACAGCTTTACGAATAACATTCGCGTGGAGTGCGCGAACTGCACGAGACTGATCTTTCTGTCTCCATCCAACTTTTTTGGCAACCTAAAATTGCATTTTCACAACACAGCTCTGAATGCAACGCTATTCGCAGCCCATCGTGCAAGACTCGATATCGAATCACATCTTTCTACTTAAAGCAACAATCCAGGAACGAATTCGCGGGTAAGGACCACCTATAATGACGTTGCAGGTGAGAAGTTGGTCAATGGAGAAAGAAAAAGTAGAAAAAAACGGGCAGGGGGGCTTAGACAGGGACTGTGGGTTTAGGGAGACGTGTGTTGGACGTGTCCGTTTTTGAAGAAAAAGCTGGTGGATAGAAGCACAGAGCTTAGTTGAGTCGGCCGTAACCATTCCGTAGATATCACATGCTCCCAGTTTGTATTTTGACCTGCTGGCAGTATGCCAAGGGCTATTGTTGTTAAGTACAATTTACTAAGTTTGCAGCGAATATCGAAATGGAAGGCTTCAGTGAGTGAGTGGGTTGGCCAGTTTTATGGATCGGACCTGAATAGCTCAATAGGCGCAGCGCTGGGTGTACGCTCGGCAATCGATTTGCGGTTCGAGTCGTATATATTGCGTTTCTTTTAAGACTTTCCTGCAGATTGTAATGTGATCGTCGCTCATTTTAAGGGGATGATCTTGCTTCAAGAGGAGTCTTTCGACTCTTTTTCCGCAGCGTTGGTTTTCTCAGAGGTTAACGGGTATTTGAAACTTAAAATTAAGACCCACTTTCGGTGTAATATTTTTTATTTGTGTGGGGGGCATGTTTTTTGATGATTGCTGAAGTAGACCAACAGAGTCAGGTGAAACCCTGCTGTGGCGTGATTTTGTTTCTTTAGACTGAATGAATTTCGTATCCGATATCTCTAGCGACATGATATCATAGCAGTGAACCTCCAGTGCGTATAGTTTAATGGGAGAATTCCTACCATGTTTTCTTACTGCTTTTGAATTTGTAATTAACTTATTCGGAACACATGAACGATGATCGCAGCAAGAAACTCGGTGTTGTTTGTGGGTTATGATTGTTTTCTTCGATAGGGAGTTATCTTTGATACGTTTTTGAAAGAATTGATCTTGTATAGGTTACTCTTCGTTATATAGAGAGTTCGTTTCAATAAAAGGTATGCCGATGTGTGATATAGTAGATACTTTAATATTATCGTCCCGAAGCCTAAGGGAGCCGATTCTATGGTTCATCATGCTATACTAAGCGTAATTTATGACCTACTATGATATGGAATCAGTTTCTTAGGACTTGAGTCGATTTGTAGATGATAACTGTGAGGCACGATTGTTTATGAAGGTGAAAAAAACAGCCGTGAGTTTATATTCGCTATAGGGCGTAATGAAGTGGCCGATTCGTGTCAAGAAAGTTTGAATGATCACATTCCTGTTTTATTTAATATTTCTTAGTAAACCCTCTACTATTCGATGAAAAATTACAAATATAGGGTAAAGGCATAAGATCGAATCCACTATCTTAGCTCGCTCCAATATGTGGCGAAAGAAAAGTAACATGTGGTGCATTAGTTCATGCCGCCCACTGCATCCCAAAGATAAGGGTGCGAAAAAAAACCCTCGCACCCTCGCAACTTTCTTTTTATCTGGCGAATTGGGTTATTGTAGCAGTACTGAATTACGATCGAAGTCCGTTCCATTTATAAGTTAGGCCGAAACTTAACACACCGACGACAGCGTGACGCGGCATGCACGTCAGATTTACTCACGGACGACACCTGTTTGCTCCTTTATTTTTCATTACCTAAGCGTTCTGCCTGAATGATCACGTTTCACAAAGTAGTTTTCCATTACTAGTAACGGAATTGTTGGAGGGGTAATGATGGTTTTCAAAAAATACACAAAAAGGTGCCAAGACACACAACGAGCTGTCGTCAAAGCGTTAAATAAACATGGAGGGTCAAAAAAACAATAGCTAGGCCTTATGGGCCTTCGCAGAAAACCCCAACATACAGCCTTAACAGTATTAACAAAAAAGAAGATTCCGCAACATGTAAAACAACTGATCAAAAACTCACAATTCAGAAAGCACAGTGATTCATTGATAAATTGCGGATGGCAAAGTCGAGCAAATAGTTCAACTGATGTGGGTGGTCCACACTTGTCGGGCACCACGGGTAGTGCCGGTTTACTGTGATCCCCATCGTCCATCGGGACAATGAGGAACTTCTATAAAGCAACAGTTTACACTTTAAATACTCGCTCACTCACAGGCACAACAACGAGAACCAATTCAAAGGCTGATGTACATCGCGAGAGCATTCGAAAAAGAGAAAATGAAAGGAATTAGCAATGTAGAGAAAAAGCGAGGAGTATCGCAGATATGTACAAGAGATAGATCGTTAAAGGTCTCCGAGAAAATTGATGAACTCTGCCAACTTAATGCCAATGATACTTCCCAACTACTTTTAAAAAGAAACCACGATCCCTTCAGCAAATATTCTCTTTCAGATGAACGCAGCCGCAAAACGTAAATCGCTTCCGTCCGTTTTTTCTTTGTTGCAAAAACTCGTCCACCTTTGATGCCGCGCGGCGCAACGGCCATGGAGCGCGGAAACTTTGTCGTAAAAATCTATTGTATTAGCTCTTTTCTTTAGGTGAACCAACAATGAAAACCCCCTACAGGGAGTCGTTGTTGCCTCTCTGGGAGAAGCTCGTACAGGGATGAAATGTTTGGAAAGACAGTATTTCGGACGAGGGAGGGTTTAGGGTGTAACATAGTTGGGGGGGGGGGGCGGTGAGCAAGCGGCGGCGAGCGCAGTCCGTCAACCTGGGCTCTTCGAGCGAGACAGGTTTGTAATCGAATTTCCAGCTTTGTGCACGCAGTCAGTGATGCCCCACCCTCTGACCCTAGGCTGGTACACTCACTGGCCACGGATTTTCCACAGCCAGGCGAGAGACTGCGCCGCCGATCGTGCCCCCCCCCACTAGTTGAGGTTTGGTAAGTAAACGGATTTTTGATGAGATTTCTAAAGTTTTAGATTTCGGCATTTTTTGTGACTTTATTATTGTTAATTAGCGCTAGCGGTTTTGAGGAAAAATGTGGAGCTTTCACTTTATTGTTGTTTTAGTATACGTCATCTAGTCGGCCTCCGCGTCTATCCCCCACCACCGGTTTTATGGATACTTCATCTTTCTTCTATGTTCGTGCAGAAGAGCGAGAGACCGCCGGACGATCAGAGAACGGGCCTGAGAAGACCTATGGACTAAGCTTGGATGGGCGATGGACTCCAGGGTGGGTGAGCTAATTACAGTGTGACATAAATTTTGAATGTGTTAGATACGAAGTGATCATGAGCCTCCGATAAGGGTTACAAGGCTTCTGTCAACCAGGGGGTGAGAGTGTAGAAGGAAAAGCAGACGTTCTTTGTGGTAGTGGGACTAAGCCTTTTAAAGGAGGTAAAGAAAGCGGAGATTCTGTAATAGTGCGCTTGTGTGAGAGCTCCCAGACAGCACAACAAAACGCTGAATTGCTAGCCTCACGGTTGACAGATGTCCGGAGACCGGATAGTCGAGAGCAGCGAACATAAAGGCGAGTGAGAGCTTAAAGGACGAGTTCAGTGTCCGTCAACCCCCCCCCCCCACCAGCTAAGTAATCTGGTCCGGGAAAACATTGCCTCATCACCAGAAATTGTATACCTTAGCTTCTTGCCTCATTGAGTGGGCAAAAAGAACGAAATATAAACGTGTTTGTGGTTAGTAATGCCAACAGGCCAGCAGGCCATAGTAATTGGAAGATGTCCGCCGTTAAACTGCCACAAATTGTTGGAGCGCGGAGCAACAAGTACGTTTCGTTGGAGTTCATTCGTGACGAGTTCTAAACTTTCGATGTTAATTTTATTCCGTTTCAAAAAAGCGAGTAGAGTCGAAAGGACCAACCCACAAATTGACGACGGCTTTCCAATGCAAATGTTTCTGCCAGTGGAAATGATTAGCCTGTTGCAGTTGTATTCTATCAGTTGTCACTAATTACAACTATCATTTACCAAAATCAGCTATCACTATGAATCACTACTAACCAGATTTACTTTGAGGCCGTCGTCACTTGTGGTGTATGGTCTGCACCCGACGCTCTTCTCCTTTTTGGAAGGGAGGGTACACGTAGCTCCTCACCTACCATGCGCTTCGTCACAGAAGCACTTTCAGTTCAGCTCCCCTTGGGATATACCGTCAGCAGATGGGAAGGAACAACGTTTCCGTGGGTCATCCGTTAGTATTTTTACAGCTTTAGTAGTGCCTTCCAGCTCCAGCCTTCGAATAGAAATTCTCTTTTTTCCACCCATAGGTGTCCGAAGTTTCGTTTGTTTGCTTTCTGTCCGCCCATGACGAAGGACCAGTCCTGTGAAAAACGTTCCTAGACGTGCGTTTTCACGCGTCATCAACAAGTGGGACCAAACCCGTCGGAACTCTCGTGTAACGCTTTCTGGCTACAAATGTTGTCAACAATGTAGAAAAAGTAGCCCAAGAACAAACTGTGGACAAGTATAAAGAGCGACTTTGAACAAAAAATCACCAAAAGACGCGCCATGATTCCTTCAGTTGCGTGAGTCCCCTTTTCACTCTTTCATTTCGGATTCTTTTAAAATTCAATCTATGAGTTGTTATTTT
Organism: Ostertagia ostertagi; assembly: GCA_036418205.1. NCBI lineage: Eukaryota > Metazoa > Nematoda > Chromadorea > Rhabditida > Trichostrongylidae > Ostertagia > Ostertagia ostertagi. The sequence continues at coordinate 3,473 of MU870533.1, read as the reverse complement.
CAGTGCCTCTCTCCTCTTGTTAATGCTCGGCTCATTCGTTAATGCTCAAAATTTCGGCAACTTTGGCCAATCATCGCTGATGGGTGCTGGCTCGTATCCAGGACTTGGATTCGGAGGGATGTCGAATTTGGGTCTGCTCGGTGGAGCAGGCACCTCGTTTCCCGCGTTTGGAATGGGATCTCTAGGAGGCTTCGGTCCTGGCGCCATGCCTTCATTCGGCGGTTTTGGAGCTGGCGGAATGGGCCTGGGACCTTATAGCATGATGGGATCGAACTTTGCCGGTTTTCGATGAGTGAGTTCCGCTATACATTTCTGAAAATGAATAGTGTTCACTGAGCCACACTTCTAAAAAAAAAGGACAAAAAAATAGGTACAACATAAGCTTATTTCCTCTTGAGGGTATATTACATGACTATTGTTAGCTGATGTGAGAGAGTAAGTTAAACGCTTGTCCATATGCTCGAATTTTGTGCCCATTCCGTGTTAAGAGCTTTAAGAGCCAATGCCAATGATCAGTCGAAATCAAGGCGACCCCTTGCTTGAAGAGCACTCTGTCTACCGTCTGCTTGAACTCTGTCCTTAAAATCGCCTCAAACTGATGCGCCCGACAGCCCACTCTTGCCCAAACGGTGGCTCATGACTGCTGTGACCTCGGACATTCAAACTTGTGCCACACCTTTACTGGTTCACACGCGGAGTTCCCCTCCCCTCCAAGGCGCAGTCTTATAGCTCTCACCTTCCTTCCTGGGATTTGGAGCAGAGCTGGCACCCCTACGACCTCCTTCCCTTGACCTCCTTCCCTCCTCTCCAATGGTCGATGGGTCCACAGTTCCGCAAGTCTGCTTCCACGTACCCGTTCCAACTCCGTTCCCAAGACTCTTCAAAACTGCCGTTTAGCAGGAGCAGAAGGAGAAGCAGTAAAGTCTACACCATTCGTGCAGTTCAGCACCCTTTCTGAAAAGCTTAAAAATCTCCTCAAACAAAAAAAAACGATCCACTTCCCCACAAATCGATTCTGTTTCTATTACCACGTCTACCTCTAAAACCTCAATTGCGATCCCCACTCAGAAATAACCATTGATACCCTCTGTTGCAAATTGTCCACCGGATTGTTGTCCTCGTTAGGAACTTTCTCGCTCCATCCACTCCACCCCTCGCCTGAGACCACACTATCTTGCAAGTGACTTCACTGGTAGAGTCTCAAAATTCACTACAAAAAGGGAGGTCTCAATGAGAGCTTTTTGGAGCCTTCATTTGCCTGCTTCATTAGTGGTGAGCCACACGGCCGTTGAAGCTTCACTGTTGAAACCTATTGGCAGCATCCAGTAGATGTTGGATGTGTCTTCAAACTTCAGTCCGTGGGAATCTTCTCATTCTATAGATTACCACAATTAAGGACTGATATCTCTAAATTATGAAGAAAAAACAATATTTCATCAAACATACAACATTCGGCATTGAGCACAGCTTTCTGAAACGCGCCGTACACTCTACATCCATTCATAATTATGAAGGCTTCAAACCCTTTTTCGCCACCATAATGAATTGTGGGACCAAACCATGGGCAAATCAGCGGTTCGCCCTCCCAGATGAATCTGATATAAATTTGCCAACCCCACAGGCAGGTAGTTTATAACAAACCTATGCAAGCGGTTTGCGATCTAAAATAGTATTGTCATTTGTCATTTGTCTAAGCTCGTTTCCTCCCAATACCTGCGAGATTATTTGGAAAGACGTCTTTCCCTTTGTCAGCGGACGTTAGTAGTTGTAATATGGGAATGACGTAGCAGTAAGAGGTGTCAAGCACGCGCAGTAGCAAGCGACGTTTGCAAGGCCGATGTCATGGTTTGCGAATCGGTCGATACGCTGGTGCAAAGTTCGATTCGCTGGTGCAACGTTGTATTCGCTGGCGCAGCGCTCGGATCCAGCGATTCGCTAGCGAATCGATCGATTCGC
>MU870531.1:916-26823 GCA_036418205.1 Ostertagia ostertagi | reverse complement strand
AGAGAGATTTTGAGATGTTTCGAACGGTCCTCCCACACCGCTACAGCCAACTTCAAGAGCTATTTCATGGTCACCTTCGAGATGCTTGACTGTAGAAAGTTCTCGGAACATAAACCCAGTGAGTCCAAGAAATTGGGTGTAATATCCTCTGTGAAAAAAGCTCGGGCTTTGGTTGAGATGGTGGGTCCAGGCTGCGAGGTAGCCACCAGGCGTGCCGCGTGTTGTTATCGTGGTGGACTCATGACTCATCTGCACTGGTGACCAACTAGGGAATGTCTTGTCTATACGGTCGCAGAATGAAACTTCTGCAGATGGTCAGGCGTGCTTCTCGGTCATGGTCAGTCGATGCATGCTGTTTCCATCGAGACTTCATTCTGCTACACCCCTTCCATTCAGGTGTCGACTCATGGAGCGTAGGCTGCGTCCAGATGTTTGCTACAGTTCCTGCTAATAGCGTCCGGATGCACTTCCTATTCGTTAGCGCAAGGGTCCTCATCGAAAGTGACTGGAGGTCCATGATGAGGTCGAACTTTGCAGCTCCTATCGTCTTTGCCGATGCTATTGAGCCAATAGCTCAGTGCCCGATCAGTAGCAAAGACTGGGGCAAATGTAGCACTGGCTTGCCTATCTGTTGAAGGTCCTGATGTGTTCATCCACATATCAACTTATTAGGTTGGAAAGAAAGTTCTGCGACACTCCTAAAATTTTCTTTTTTTCTGAAAAATCATAGGTAACATTTATGACTAACAAATGGTAGAGCATTCTCGAGGCTTCAATCCACGAGGTGGATATAAGTGCTGCAGTCAGTAGTTATCCAAGAAAATTCAAAAAACCTCGACCACTAGTAAATCCGTACTCCGAGTCACTGTCTAGTACAAATGTCTCCATAACTATGGATTCGTGTCAACGACCAACACTATCTGCAATAGCTTCAATAGGCATGCCGTTCACCGCTACAGCGTGTTTCACCTTTACCAGCGCTTTCGATCTTTTGATATTTTTATAAGAAGCCAGCAGCGTCCTACACACTCCATTACAGGTAGGGCTCTTACGGAAGCTCCACTACAAATTCTTCGTTATGGGCACCATTGTGTAGGTAGAGGTCTAGGCTGCGGAACTCCAGAAGCTGGCCGAGGCAGCTCGTCAGAGCCCTCGTACCGCGACAATATTTATTTCTTTCATGACATTGCGAATCACCATGATCCGAAATGAGCCCGGTAAGAAATTCTGGAGCTGCGGCAAGATTTCTTACCTCTCTTAGCGTATTCCCCTGGTCGAGCTATAAATGACTGCCACCTATCCTGGACCTTAAATCATCATCTTGATGACGAAATAATTAGACGATCAACTCCAACTCGAAAGTGAGGTCGCCTCCTTTCTCGACCCGCACTCCGCTGGGTTTTGGCAAAGGAGCATCAAGAAATTTTTCTGAGCGTTGAAGACAAGTGGTGGACACTCATGGTAGATATAAGACCGGTCAGGAGTTGTAAACAAAAAAGATAAAATTAAAATCAAAAATTTGAAAAAGTGTTCGCAGGACTTTCTTTCCAACCTAATATTTGATTATGAAGCTAATTTGACATGAAGAAATGTGAATAGAAACAAAAATCAGCCAGGAATAATAGGAAATCCAATACATGTTGTTAGACTCGCTAGAGAGATATGCGGCAAATGAAACTTTATTACTGTTCTCAATTTCAGTAGAGTTATGACAGGACGATGATCTGCGACGAATTATGGGACAACCCAATAGAAGGAAACCCAGTACCCCCAGCCAGTGCTGCGGAAATTATTGTTGCTGCTGACGTGTCAGCGAACGCCGTAGAGCCCGCGGAACATTGTGCAGCTGAGCATCCACAGTCTAGTCAAGTAACTGTGTGCAGATGGGTTGAGAAAGGGAAAAGACTTTGCCTGCAACCCAACAACTCATCGGTTCGCAACAGATTGTGTCGTCTTGCCTACCCTCACAGATCGTAGAGACGGAAAGGGTCAATTGAAGGCCCGCTTCAACTGCCTCCCATTCTTCATTGAAGCAAATCATGAAGCTACAGGAGCACCTTGTCTCCACTGTACCAACAATAAGCGTCTCGGCCAAGTAGAGCACCATATATCCGTATTATGCCCATACATGCTTCCTCAAGATCATTTATTCATTCCTTTTAGATAGTGATGGAAATCACGGTCGATTTTTGATGATCAGTTGTTATTCATCAATCAGTCATCATTTTTTGGAAGATCACCGACTCGAATCAGCGCGTTCCGCAACATGTGATTGCTGGAGTGTTCGCTTATTCCTTCGGCATGATAGAACGCGTAGGGAGACGCAGTGATGTTTGCGTGCTGACTGTCGCACGATCGGTCGGCAGTGGGGCCCTCATAATATAATTTTTTACGGCGCCAACTCACCCGGCGAAGTGTCGTGGCCAGGGTCACGATGAACGAGTGTTCAGAAGCGGTTGGCGTGAACAATACAGGATGAAGGGGGGGGGGTCATTCAGATGACTCTTACTGTTCTTGTTGGGTGTCTAGTCGTGAATAAATCTTTGATGTGTGTTACAAGAAGGCCGAACATATGTTTAGCAACTATAAGCGAGTACTAACACCGTGACAGGATGAATTTTATGAAAGGCTGATTGAATTCATGAAGTCGTCGTTACATAGGGCGCAGGGACGTACGAAGGTTTCATACGATGTGCTACGCACAATGCTCACGGAAACAGATGCCGTGTTGAATACTAGACCACACGGGATAATGCGATAAGATCAGCGATGGACTTCGAAGTGGTAAGGCAAGCGACCGCGAGGAGCCCCAAAGAAGAGGTGGAGAGACGTAATCAAGAAGGACCTAAGTGAGGTCACGGCCACAGCAGAAGATGCCCTGAACAGAGCAAAGTAGCGACGAGTGACTCCAGCATAAAGAGAAATATGGAAACAACAACCTTGTCTGAGACCAATAAATTTTCTACAGAAGGAAATGATTCTTGATTACCTCGTTTCTTCACAAGATGATCCGACCTACCATACCCCGTAAAAGGCGCTACAACTGCGTAGACAAAATCATGTTAGAAAAAGCTCTCAAACAGCTCATGAAACTGACCGAAAAAATTCTGACGTATCTGAAGGTCACAGTACCTCCCACGTCTACGAGAGCATTATCGGTATCACATGGATGGAAAACGAATCTAGACTTATTCCACAAGAAGATGTGATAGTATCACTTTGTGAGCCTGACTAGTCACGAAATACATGGGTCATCGGTCGAGTTGAGCAACTACAAAAGCGAATGGACACAATGCGAAAAGTAACCGTCGAACTACCGAATTAACATAGACTCCGGTTAATCGTATTATTCCTGTGGAGGTCGGAAATACGATGAATGACGAATTCGCGGAAATTCCACAGGGTCTATCGATCATAGACAACTCCGCCACGAAGCCAGTTGTGTGTCCGTATGCTCTGCGGAAGTGAAAAAAGGAGTCCTACTAGAAAAGAAGAACAACGAGGACGACCAAGATCTCCTCCCAACAAAGACGAGCTCACAATTTACCTGGATAATTTCGTGCTAGCTCATGAATGGTACGAAATTCTTGTGGCAGCCGATGAGGTGGAAGAACTAGCTCGTCTGGAGTTCTTATAGAAACTTGAGGACGAGGTTCACTCCACTCGTAGTGCTCCAGCAGAACCACTATACCCTGAGAAGGAAGAAATCCGACGTAATCATGAAAGAAACGACGTTGTTACGTTTGCAAAAAGGCATCAAATGCACCTAATACAGTACACTGCTGGACAGGGAAAACACGCGGTGGAAGCAGGAAAATATCACTTCCACTCATCGTTAGTATCGCGTCTAGAAGATATAACTATGTTGGAACTTCTCTCTGGATTGGCCGAAATATGGATGAAATGAAATTAAATATCCACGAGGATGGAATACCCACTAAATTCGAGGAATTGGAGGAGTAACGTGGACAAGCTCGAAACAGAATGTCAAAAGGGATGGAGACGAATCGGCGCACCTTCGTGCGGCACACACACACAGAGGTATTCAATGAAGTAAATCATTGGCTTTCACGTGGAAACAGTAAAAGCCAACTTTCAGCCAAAGGAAGCATGACGCAAAATTTCAAACCAAAAGGAAGCATGACGAAAAAGAGAAACTTCTTGAAAGACGGCGTGCCTGTGAGCAAAAGCTATGTCCTAGCGAAGAGGAGCTGATGAACATCGACAGTGTCCTGAGCAGCAACATAGTAGTGAGAGAACGGCGTTTCAGAACCGTGCTTTGGAAAAGCGTGAATATACGCTCGTACGCATTTCTGTCGGGTGATGGGAAAGCACTACTCATATGCTTGCCCAGTCGCTGATTGCTTGACGGTCCGCACGCAGTTGAAACTCGTCGCTGTGACGAGCTGATACTCTGTATATATATAATACATTATAATATATTATATATAAATATATTATATATATATATCTATATTAATATAATTAATATATATATATATAATACCTTATAATATAATATAGTACCTTATACAAAAGAGATATCTTGCTTTTGTTGCAGTCCACTCCATGGTGGTGGTGTCCGTTCCTCCAAGTGGTGCCTACTGGGAACTGCCCACTTTTGTGAGCTGAGCTGACCACGGACATTCGAATGCAGGCGACAGGCCCCGTGACAGGCCGGCCTACGAACACCCACGTCACATCACAAATGTCAATGTCGCTATGAATCTCGAGATAATGCTACGGCGTCCGCGGGAGCCGACGCGCACTCGCAAAGCCCGGCGAGTGTGAAAAGTATGCGAGGGTCTCCGGTGCAAGGACGGCATCGGGGGGCAACTAGGCTAGTCCAAAAGTCCCGCAACGTATGGAAGACTCGCGTTGCAACGTTGAATGTTGGCACGTTGTCGGGCCGCTCGCACGAGTTGGTAGAAGCACTGGAGCGCAGACGAATTGATCTCTGTGCTGTGCAGGAAACGAGGTGGTCCTGCTGCAAATCGAAGGACCTTGGCCGTGGCTTCAAAGCCATTCTTTGTGGTAGGATGCCCTAATTGTCGTCGGTGACCTTAGGAGCTACGAAACGACGTCGAGGCTACGAAAGATGGTTACAGCTGTCATGGTGGATTTGGTATGGGTCACGCCGATGGCGAGCGAATTCTTGAGTATGCAAACTCGCACAATCTCACCATCGTGAACACAAACTATCGCAAACGTGACTCCCACCTCATCACGTTCTACAGCGGGGATACCAGAACGCAAATTGATTTTGTCCTCGTCAGGCAGCGTGATCGAGGGCTAGTGACGGACGCGAAGACGGTGCCGTACGAGACGGTCGCCACGCAACATCGACCACTGATCTGCACCCTGAAGATCACCCCTCCGAAAGTAAAGCAAGTTGAACGGTGTGGGCCTGCAAGGATCAAGTGGTGGCGACTGAAAGAAAAGGAATCTGCCCTGTTTTCCCGCATTCGGTTACCGACAGTAACGACTGTCGACGAAACATGGAAAAGTGCCACCGAAGCGATAGTCCGTGTCGCTCGCTCCGAGCTCGGCATACAAAGCCTGGGCGCGGAAAATTCGACAAACAGACATGGCTGTGGACGGACACTGTCAAGGAAAAAGTGCGAGAGAAGAAAAGACTTTATCTATCATACGTTCCTCAGCGACAAAACAGCCGAGAACTGGGAGCACTACCAGGAGGCGATGAAGACATCCGTTTAGCTGAATTTGAAGGATGTGGAGACATTCCCAATCGAACCCAACCAACCATTTAACCCTCTTGACTACTCAGAATCCGAAAATCACACCGTTGGACCCGATTGTTGATCTATGCCTGGTAAAATATTATGGCATTCGATCTGAAGACTGTAATGAATATATTTGTTGGAACAAAGTTCGCTGTTGATTTTCATGGGAGAGGATCTGGCTATTTCAGAAGAGTTTCATGTTTTCAAGAAAGATGCATGGGAAAGTGATTATCTTTGACCCCCTCATGACATTAATTCTCAAAGAATCAGTCAATTAACAGATCTCAGCAAAACAAGACTTTCACGCGTTTCACTAAATATAATAGTACGTTATCAAATGTCGTCAGTTTTAAAGCGAACAGTAACACTGATTTCACTCACCGTTACTTTGGTTCTTGACGATTTATGTCCCTGAATGATGCTAGTAAAAATTTCCAATCGGAAATTACAGCCATCATTGTTCAGTGATATTTCCGTTACTCTTCTAGCTAGGTGAAAGGAGGTAGATAAGAAAGACAAAACAATATATTCCAGTTGCTCATCATTCATTATCGTTTATGTTGTCGTCATTCGTATTACTGTGACTATGAATAGCCATACTGTACACCTTTTATTGTGAGTGGGGACCTTTCTTAGAATCCCGCTACTTTAGGGACTTCCCTAAGTAGTAGCAGGAAATTGCAATACTTTTCTTGAAAAGTTCCGGTGTTTATGGTTATTGATGGGTGTCGAAAGAACTAATCTCTCGCTGATCTTACCGCCGTTCGGTTTTTCTTCCTTCTTGATGACGGTCGATTGGACCCAGTAACAGGGGTAGCACACGCAGTCGTCGTAGATTTGACAGGATTTGCTGGTTTCGGCTTCACTTTTTTCGGTGGTTGAAGCCTAGAAAAACATTCTTCAAAAGGGCAGAATGAACCCAAGCTGTAGAAGAGAAGAAGTTTCATAGATTCAAAACAGAGCGTTTAACCATATTCATTTTGCAACGTTTAGGACTGCACAGAGAGTAGTAACTGAGTTTACCGTTCAGGATGTGAAGAGCTTATTCGAGCGGATTTTTTGCACACTGGAAACCTACACGAAACATCGAAGTGAAGATTTTTCTCTAAAGTGGCCCCGATAAGTTTTGAAACGTTTGGAAAATTGCTGTCAGAAACGTGCAGGGCGGCATCCAAAGTCGGGAGTGCAATCCACCACTTCGATTCTGCAATCCTTCATAACTTAAGCGTACGCCCCAGAGGGTTGAACTCTGAGGTTGCAAGACGAGCATTCGGTGACCGTCATCCGTCGTGTTGTGAAGAGGAGTCCCTCAAACACGCACGTGCAAAACGGAATTTTGAACCCCGTGAACGATTTAAGATCAAGAACGCTCTCAGGTTCGCCGAAAAATCGAGGATTAGATAGTCTGGGGAAATTTTGCGGTTCTGTGGCAGTGGTGGACCAGAGCGTTCACTCCGAATTCCTCGGGCCATCAAAGGAACGCGCAGGAACGAGCGGCTACTCAATGGTCAGACCAGGGTGAATATCGCTTGAGGATTCCTCAACGGCACGTCGAGGATTCTCTGCCCGATCAGAGACGATCTCTCGCGCGGACATTCACACTCGCCATGCCGTGCCGTCTGTGCTCTCCGCGCGGATGTTCACTCTCGGCACTACTCTCGCATGGTAGAGAGCTATGGTCGAGGAAATCCTCGACCGTTATTCACCCTGGTCAGATCCTCTAGTACGACGAGCTCTGACCGGAAGGAAAGTAGAGCTGAGTATCTCTCGAGAAGCCGCAGAGAAAGACAATTGATTTCTTTTTGCCCCATGCAGGCGCCGTGATGACATGCAAAAAACGGTTTCAAAGAGCGTTTCGTGTCTCACCACACGCGACAGCAGGTTTCGGCTTATGTTGCCGCACTGAATCTAAATTACCTAAAAGCCAGGACTTGCCTCACACGTGGGAAAATAGCGTCAGCTTGTCCCATAATGCGCGTTTTTGAGATTCAAGGCTGAAACTGATCAAAACAAGGGATAGAGGCCTTCGGCGAAGACGCGCTCTGCTTGTCTGCACCCTCCCAGCAAAATACCAGCGACAACATTGCAAGGTCAACCGTCATTTTCGCACTTTTTCAAATTTTTGCGACTCCCCCCTCCCCTCAAGGGGGTCCAGGTGCGACCCCGTTGCTATAAAACTGGTCGTCATTTAACTGCACGTCCTAAGACATTAAGTAGCGGAGTCTTCAGCGGATGGCTCTTTCTGGTTGGAGCTGCTGACGATCTTTTTCGTCACCATAATTTGTTCTGCGACGGGAATCCGCCTCCAATGAGCACAATTTTAGAAACAATGTGAAGAAGCACTTCATAGGAACTGCGATCACATAGAATCTTAGATCTAACAGACAGGATGGTACCACTCAGTTCCCATTCCCACTCACAAGCAAAACAGCATCCAGAAGTGAATCTCATTAAGATTCAGAATCGAAGCTCAAAATCAGATAGAGTATGCAAGGAAAGTTCGAACTCTTTCAGGGCGCGGCTGAGCTGCGGCCAGGGTCAAGGGTGCGTTGTGGATTCCTCAACGCACCCTTGGGAGGGATCAAAGGGGGAGGGGTCGTATTGGCCCGCTGGGGAGAGATCGGGCCGATTGATGCAGTAGGATCATCGTCGGAGGACAAACATCAAGGATCGAGTCGATGCCAGGCCAGAGTATTTCCAATAACAATTGATTCCGCCCACACAAAATCTTCGTGATTAGAGGTGTCCGCTTAGCAATTCTTAGTTACTTCAGTGTTTTATCACCACACAAGTTAAAGAATCCGAAATTTTCCAAGGGATATTTTATCTTTCAAGTGAGTCCTCAAATCTGAAGGGATGTGAAGCACACTGCGCATCCCAGAGTGTTCAGTTGCACCATTCAACAAGAAACGCAATCCCCAGCATCATATTCATCCTTAAAGTTGAGATGCACTGAAACAATTTTACACTTTTTGAAAGAGAAAAGCACGAGGATTTCCGAATCTGCTCCTACTTCAGTATATAATCGCCCCTGAAAGGAGCTATAGTCGTTGAAATAGTGCCAATGCAGCGAAAAAGTACCTTTCGGCGGCAAAAATCCTCAACGTGGCCATTTTTTAAATAGTGGACGTATTTAGCAGTTCTAGCAACCGTTGAATAGAGCAAATCTTCTAGTTTATAACGACATATTAACTTTTCAGATTGGGTGAGTTTGAATGGAGATATGGCTTTGGAAAAGCATAATTATCTAAATTTGTCATTTCTTATAGATTTTTATAATACCAGTTTAGCTCCGCACACTACCGCGTGCATGACACGGAAGGGCTCCGTAAAGCCGGCGGAGCGTTAGGTTCCGCCGCTAAACAATAACTTGCTTCGTGAAATGCGTTAGCTGGCCTTCTACAGAATGCCCATTTTTAACCAACCGTCTGATACGCGCGGTGGAGTGCGGAGCTAAAGTGGTGTCTGTAAACAGCCACCATGCATTGGATGTCAGGATGATTTAGCGGTCGAATAATATTGATGCCAATGATTTTGCAATAGAAATACCCAATTATTATACCAGTTTTGCTTCGCCCGCTATCGCGCGCATCACACGGCAGGCTTTAGCGAAATTGGAGGACCCATGGAATATCAGCATGAGATACTCCATTAACCATCTCACTATTGACTGTGTTAGACCCTCCACAGTTTCGCTGAAGCTCATCGAGAATACGCGTGATAACGTCTGGAGCTGAACTGGTATATTATCTCACAACTGTAAACATCCAGCATTCTTCTTGAATTCAGATAATTTAGCGGTGAATAGGATTGCTGTCAGTCTCAAAATGAAAATGAAATATGCCTATTTACATAAGTGAGGAGCTAAGGCTTATCATTTATTTACATTCACCATTATTTAGAACCCCGAAAGGATTAGCGGTTTAATGAGTTTGGGTTTTCTTGATATAGAAATGAAACTTATCATTTGCTGAAGACTTGATTGAGTTTATGCAATCGACTGCTATTAAGTAAGCTGGTCATACAATGATACAATGTGCACGTACCACTACAAATAGAATTTGTAAGTAGGGACGCTCTAGTGTCACGCAAGCTAACGGAATTGACGACTTTTGCGTTCTGACGCGCCTTATCAGCCCTTATCAATCGTTATCAGTTTCTGGCACCCACCAACAATGTCCCCGTCCCACCCCACATAACACTTGTAAGTATGGTTGCTCTGGTGTCAACGCGAGCCAGGTAACGGAATCGACGACTTTGCGTTCTGGCGCGCCTTATCAGCCCTTATCAATCGTTATCAGTTTCTGGCACCCACCAACAATGTCCCCGTCCCACCCCACATAACACTTGTAAGTATGGTTGCTCTGGTGTCAACGCGAGCCAGGTAACGGAATCGACGACTTTGCGTTCTGGCGCGCCTTATCAGCCCTTATCAATCGTTATCAGTTTCTGGCACCCACCAACAATGTCCCCGTCCCACCCCACATAACACTTGTAAGTATGGTTGCTCTGGTGTCAACGCGAGCCAGGCAACGGAATCGACGACTTTTGCGTTCTGGCGCGCCTTATCAGCCATCAATCGTATGAACGGCAAAACGAAATTGGCGATGCTCGCTTTCTAGCCCCTCTTATCAGCTATTATCAGTCGTTATCAGTTCCTATCACGTACCACTTGTGTCCCCATCCCACCCCCTATAACATATGTAAGAACCACTGCGCTATCGTTACTGTGACTCGAGCTATGAATTTCCGGTCAAACACACACACACACACACACACCAACAGACACACGCTAGCCGCTTATATATAGTAGGATTTATATCATTGTAAGCAAAGCAAATCCAATAAACGTTAATCATTATGCTATGGCATCTGAAAGACCAATCTTCACAAAGTTCTTAAAGCGTTTGCTTCAACCATCATCCTCACACTACTTCTAACTGATGTGCCGACATATTCCTATCCTTGCATTGGTTTTGATCATCATCCAAACATTTTAATTGTTTAATCATGTCTGTGTCGTGTTAACAGCGTAACCTCTAGATCAGAATCCATTACATAACTTGCCATCTACAATGAGTGAAGGCTTGACATTGGAGATTTGTTGAAAGAGTGGGAGTGTAAGAATGATACTTTTTTAAACTTGACGGACTCCAATTCCATCAATATTCAGTCACAGTTCTGAGGAGAAGAGGTTCCAGGTGAAGATCGAGTTCCGCGACTGTTCACCATGTTTTTAAGTGACATTTTCGGAAGCGTTTTTTTTCGAGGGCCCACTTACAGTAAGACTCTGCTATTACATTTATGATATTATGATGCGAGTTATGATTTGGTGCTCTACCTACACCTTCTCTCTGGAATTTATCGGCGAACGAAGTACAACTTCAGATTGAAGCTGCAGAATTGAACCTGATCCTTGATAAGATTTTGACAACAAATTTTTTATAGCTGCGGGCAGGCTCGAGTCGGTAAAAATTGCAATATAATTGCCTTTAGGAATCTAAAAGGTTGCCCGAGTATGAGTGAAGGCAATAGTGTGGGTGCCGTTGCACGCTTGTTTTGCCGGCTGCAGTATAGGCGGAAGTCATTCCAAACGGCTTCTAGGATCGAAGGCAAGGCGTCACGCCCTAGGCTCAAGAAGGGTTCAGAGGAGACGAAGTATTCTCAATGGCACGTCGGTGGCGAAAAAAAGCGGAGAAATCCGTTAAAAAAAGCAAAATGGGATCCCTTTTGGCCGTCCGTTTTCACATACGAACAGGTGACAGCTCAGAAAAACGGCATATGACAACGAGTACCGCGGCCACGCGTTGGTAACACCAATCCAGCCACACTCCTCGAGTTGTTCTAGTTGTGCCGCTGCTGGCAAAAGTTGCTTGTCCAAATCGCCAACTAAACTAGTGGGCGGATCGCTTTTGGGGGCGGAGTGCTTTCGAAGTCCTGCTCAGCAACCAGCGAACCTTGCGTCGTGAAAGCGCTACACCTCGCTCCTGGCAGCCAAGTAACTGATTCGTGTGGTGCATATGCTTCCGCGATGCGCTTCCCACTTTATCGTAATCGCTGCCTCAATAACTATCGAATCTCCCAGCGAATATCATTTTGAAATCGGAAAGAATGCTCGGCTTGAGGTGGCAACTGTACCTGTTGCGTGACCATGTTTACTCATCCTTCTCAGGAGTTAAGCGATGGGAGCTTATTGATTTTGAGAAGGGATATTTTTTGAAGATTTTATCGTTTACACGTTTCACAGTAATCCCTTACCTTGTCGATGCCAGCGCTCTATTTGTACCACCTTTGGAAATTATGAAAGCATGAGTATTATAAAGAGGAAGCCTTCATTGAGAACAGATGAACCCTTCGATCAGGAATTCTCTAACATTCTTGTACCGTCGGCATGTGCAGTTATAATTCGATAAGTTTCTTGTGCCTTTATTTATCGTTTTAACTGACTAGCAGCGCTGTGTGTGGCAGCGGACCTTTTCCGCTCGAAGGGTGGAACCAACGGCCTCTGAAGAAGACGATTCAGTCGAAACGTTAGGCCGTTAATAAATAAATGTTCCACCGAACAACCTCGTAAGGCACAAGAAAATTTGTTAAACCACTTCGCTACAGGAATGGTAAGGGCACTGATTGCTTGCTGGCGAAAGTCGAATTGACAGCGGAAGCAAGTGTGAAGGTCCGTCACAAGCTCAGCTCAAAATACTCTTTTGTAATTGTCTCATCTGAAGCAAATTCGATGCGAACACTCGGGCCAGTATTAAATTATACGGTTGCACCCGTTTTGGCTTGTCTCTCTTCTCTTCAACCCCACAAGGAAGGTTGCCAATGAGAGGGGACCTGGAGCACCTGACTTCGCCAACAAGTTCAATGAAAAAATGAATTCTAGAATAGAGATCGCTTTTTATAAGTTACGTGTACATTACTTTGTTCTGCATGGTTATCATTTGGCGACTGGGGAAGAAAATATGATTTTCTCTTGTTTTTGAAGTGTTACACTGGAGTATATGTAAGAACCTCACTCACCTTTCAGGACAGCAAGGACCGTAGCGTCAAACTGATGGGAAAAGCTTCACAGAAGCCTTTATAGAGCTATCATTTACACTGATCTTGCACTTCCGCTGATCGGACAAAGCATACTGGCTCATTAATACTATTTTCCATTCAGAATGGATTTGTGTGGTTTTCCCGATGTCATTGCCCTGATATTTAATATTTCTACTTGATGAATAGCTGTTTTACACCTAAAAGTACGCGGCCACCCCACGTGTAATGCAGCAATTTTGCGCGCCTTGTCACAAACCTTCGTCTGTATATTTGGGATTAACAACTGGAGATTAACAAGAAATTAACAGAATGTCACATCTTCAGCTCATTTCTTGCTCTCAAGTACCCCGAAGCAGACCGACTGAATTGCGGCCATGTGAAAGATGGTGTCGATGCGATAATCCTCTGTGGCCACTAGTCCTTTGTAGAGAAAACCTCACAGGCCGCCCCCAACTTTAACAGGCAGCCAACCAGAAGACGTAGATTGCTGATGAAGGGTAAGAGGCCATAAATTGCAAAGGTGGTACAATCGAATCTAAAAAAAACAAATCAGTCAAAAAAAAGTGCGTGACCTTTTTTCAGACTGCAGTATTGGACTCTCATACTGTAACTAATTTTCAAGAGAATCCAAATTTGGACGGGGATTCGCGTTTTACGAGGAAAGATCGTGCAAAAAGTTCCGACTTTAGTGTCCAAGAGAGTTTCGGTACACTTCAAACCCCTTCCCATATCTGAAGGCTATGAGAAGACGAAGAAGTCCTGATTAGTAATTAATCTTCGGCCTAATAATTTAAAATCCCAATTAATATGGTGGCGAGCTAAATGGCACATTCTAAAATTCTATATAAATTAGCTCTTAGTAAACATTTCTGTAAGTCGTGCTAGCCATAGATATTATGGAACTTGCTTATAATTATTGGGGTGTTACAAATGTTTCAAATGCACAAAAGTAGGAAATTTTAAGGTGGCACCCACCATTGGGTGCCATTGTCCCACG
Source organism: Ostertagia ostertagi (assembly GCA_036418205.1). Taxonomy (NCBI): domain Eukaryota; kingdom Metazoa; phylum Nematoda; class Chromadorea; order Rhabditida; family Trichostrongylidae; genus Ostertagia; species Ostertagia ostertagi. The sequence goes on along the minus strand of MU870531.1, from coordinate 13,041 downwards.
CGACCGAGCATGTAGTGGCAACTCACCGGTGGCTGCCATTGTCTTCAAAAGTTAATTGCCGTGGCTTGAGTGTTCGGGCCGGTTCATCTGCCCCTAGTCTCCTTTCGACCAATACACCCATCCTCCCCTCCCTCTATTATGCTTTCCGGGTCATGTCATCTATGACTCTATTGTTAACTTGCTACTTTTCTAGTGTCTCATACTGATAGGTTTACGGCAAATAGCGAATAAATAAAAGAAGTGCAGGTCTTCGGATGAGGTTTTGAGCAGTAACTCCACCAACAAGGATGGATAGACAGTTGGAGCTTCAGAACCCATTCCAAGAATGTCCTGAACGAAACCGAACGGTAACATTTCGGAAGCAAACCCCGGGAGCATCCGTCAGGAGGAAGGATATGGCGAGGTAAATCGGTGAGATTCGTACCTACATAGATCAGGCCAGCTTCATCGCACAAATTGGGCGATGGAGTGCGCGATTTTTTACGAATTTGCAACGCCTAGATCCTCGTAGAAACGCGTCCCACCCACTGCAACTGTTGTAGGAGATTGTTCTCTCGAACAACCCCTGCCGTCATGTGCTGTGCGTTTTTTAATCGCCCTGTCTCGTCCGCCGTACCACATGCTACCTTCACTGAAGAGTAAGGCCTTGATTAAGTGTCTACGGTGTTTTTTTTGCATTTCTTTCCACTTTCAGGTTGCTTCGCAGCTCAGTCATTACGCTCTTATACACTACCTTTCGCCCGGGCTTGCCTTTAATATCGAGCAGGTCACATATAACCTTTTCAGTCGATCATTAGAGGAACACCTTGAGAACTTCTGGCGACAAAATTACCGTAACGAAAGTGTAACTGGGGCTGAAGAGGCACTCGCCTCAACACCCTCGGTCAGTGAGTGCATGGCGAAGACCCCTTTGCACTTATTGAGGAATCGCAAACTTTGAGAAAAATTATGAGCTATCGAGATTCTGTTTTTTTTTTCGATTTTCACCGCCCTCTCACTCATGGCACTGATCACCATGGCTAGGGTTGGCTTGGGTCTTGATGACGTGCACTAAATTCATCGTCCGTGGAAAAGAGCTCTTACAAGGAAAAGGATCCCACCTCGACATGGCCTTTCAGGATGGGATGCATATTTCTGTACTAATCTTGGGACGCTGAATTCGAATCTGCCCTCCAAATCTGCTAAACGATTCTCTGAACGAAGTTGCGAAATCGTTTATCGGCGGAGAGTGCGTTCATGAACACTGGAGCCGCTAACGGGATGTGCTTCGGTGGCGCAGCTGGTTATGAACGCACTCCCCGCCGATAAACGATTTCGCAACTTCGTTCAGAGAATCGTTTAGCAGATTTGGAGGGCGGATTCGAATTCAGCGTCCCAAGATTGGTACAGAAATATGCATCCCATCTTGAAAGGCCATGTCGAGGTGGGATCCTTTCCTTGTAAGTGCGTTTACTCAGCCTGCTAGTTCTAGACCGCTACCCCCGGCTCCCGCTGTCCGTGAATCCGTATTTGAGATGTTCTTTTCCACGGGTTATTCACCGTGGCTGCACACGCAGTGCGGCGCGTCATAATATCACGGTGAGACAGTGAATGCGACCAATGGGCTATACTCGGCAGATGAGAAGAGAGAACTGAGAAACGAAAAAGAAGAGACTTTTTTGTAGCTTACCCGCCAGAAATTTCAGTGACCTAGTGTGCGCACATTCACTGTACCATTACTTACATTTTGTACCGATCAGGTGGTGCAAAGGTTCGCTATGGAAGAACTGACTCTTTGAAATTGTAAGAGCTGTGCGTGCTTTGGTGAGCTAAACAATTAATATCTAACTTGGGATTGGCTTTTCTCCTCATGCTCTGATCACGACTGCTGATTACAGGAGGCGGAGCCGTACAAGAGACCATGCAGCGAGGCTTCTGCGAGAGGGGACGAGGACGCACCACGGAAGACTGCCCAGCCGACAACGCTGCGGATCAGACGCTACTCCGTGCCCTTAATGCCTCTGTCACCTTCGGCTGCCAGACACCATCATTCCTAGGTTCCTCACTTCGGCATATTCTCGGGATACGACATCGCCATTATTGAGGTTCGTTGCTGCATTGCTGGGTGTTTGGATAAACATGATCCTGTAGTCTGGCAATATACTATGAACATTAAGTAAATTATCGCATGTTTTAGTGAGTTCATTACTTTTCAAGGGTCATTCATACTCCATCGATCTGCTCTTGCAAACTATACCATCTGGACTTACCTCGTACAATCATATAGTATAGATAAGGACTCCAGGCTTTTTGACAGGTTTATGAAATGTGCCACGAAATGAACAGAGTTCTCATCGAGCCCACAGGGTGTTCAGAACACGGAAAGCAATAATTGAAATTCAGACGCATTCACAATGAGGGGCGCCCTGAATAGACGAAATGTAGTGCGAATATGTGTGGAATCATCCACAAAGCCACTATGTAGTGCGTTATCAAAAGTGTGTGACTCCTCCAAATTCGTACTGAGGACAACTATGGGGCTTCGTGCTAATGAATTCCTCCTGCAGTCGATTCTCGTAGTCGATAAGCTAAAAGTGATAGTAAAGCAGATAACATCGCCTCCTTTTTTGGAAAAAATCTGGATGGAATTTTTTCTTTGTTTCAAAAGTATTGACACCTACAAAAAAACGTAACCTGGATTAGAATCAGTTGGCCTATTACCAGAGTTTTCTAAATCAGGTTCAACCTTTCTGTCCGCATCCTGGAACTACGTCTGCCAATAGTTGTTTGTCGCTGCCTCCGCTGCCCCCCCAACTTCATCGCAGTTTTGTACTGCCGCTGCTGGAAGAAAACGTCTGATCAGATGGGTGCCCCATAGGGTTCAGTAAGGAGACCACAATGCCATCTAGACGTTTTCAGCAACTATTTATTAGGCCATTCTTTGTTAGATTGTGGAACATTGACAGAGCGTGTGGTCGCTGCTTGCTGAATGCAACGTTGCGTTGCGCTCACTCTTTGAGAAGAGGGCAACAGTGATTATTGGAGGCTGCGGTATTCTGTACTGTCCTACGCGAGATAATGGAGCGGGCAGCTTTCCCAACGTCCCCCTGCTTGCGAAATCCTGCACGACCAGAATTCCATCACGGGCCTCCGAAATTCCTTTCGAGAGCACGAGCGATCATCGGCCAAGCCTCTCCAGTAGTAGCAAAATCCACCCGAACCGTCAAGATCGAACTCTTTCCATGAGTTAAGATCACCTGAAGAGAAAAAGTCCATAAAAAGTTGCTTGTTTTGAAAATAGAAAATTTTTTGAAAAATTGTATCCTATCCCCATGTTCTATCCTATGGTGCCATGTTTTTACGAGCAGACTCCAATCTTGCTAGCTTGTGCAGAGCCTAGAAGTGAGTAGCTTTTCTCGCGTCTGTCGAATAGCGTACTCATTTGCGGATGAGGCTTAAAGCAACAGTCCAGGCAGGGTTTCAACTACTTGGTCATTAGGCGGTCAAAACATGCCCCAGCCCAACTAAAGTTTATAGGAAATGTCTTTAATTTCAAAACCTACCTCTAAAATGCGCTGGAAGGGGTCGAAGTCCTCTTGGAGGGGGCGGATCACCCATACCGAGGCGGATCGCTCAACATACGCTGTGCAGAGTCGCGTGCTTGACTAGCGGTCGTTGCGGGACCGCCGCGCTGTATGAGGTCGATTCCATAAGAACGCAATTGAAGCGCTTCAATTTCGATTGCTGGCAAATAGTTATGTATTTGCAAGCATGCAGCTATTTGCCAGCAGTTGCAATTGGAGCGCATGTACTACGGGCAGGTTCGGACAACTCGTCCAACACACGTCTCCCTAAACGGCAGGGGGAGTCCCTGTCTAAGCCCCTGCCCGACGTTTTTTTCTACTTTTTCTTTCTCCATTGACCAACTTCTCACCTGCAACGTCATTATAGGTGGTCCTTACCCGCGAATTCGTTCCTGGATTGTTGCTTTAACTTTCTGCCAGGCTGGTCACCCGAGCTGAAGCACAAACTGAACGCGCAGTCAATAAGAATTCGGGACCCGACAGGTCGGCTACTCTTCTGATGTCTAAAGTAGCAAGGATGTCTCCCGCGGAGTGTGTGCTGAGTATAATTATCAGGGTGCCGGGTGAATTCTTCCAATGCATGAAGAAGAAGGACCAAGTTGTCGAGCGATTTTCTGGGATTGGAGCATCCAGTATCATGCAGAGACCCTAATCTGAGCTTGTTCGTCTTCAGGAAGAAGTATAGGCGTGATGACGAAATTAAAACAGCAAATTCGGATCAAAACCGGTGGAAGTTTGGGCGCCAAAATCTGATCTCCTTCAAATGTGCACATACTTATGAAACAAAAGAAAAAATCAACCAAAATTCTTTTCCGAAAGTGAGGCGATATTATCTGCTTTGCTTCCACTGATAGGTTATCGACCGCGCGGAATATCGATTGAGGGGGTTTTCATGACACGACCTCTTTTGTTTACCTTTTATCGAGGGATTTTGAGGTGTCCACATACTTTTTGAAACGCACCACAGTACACACACATACGTGACATCTATGAGCTCCATCGCATGGGCGCTTCAGTCAAAATTTTCAGGCACTTTATTACAACCACTGTGATTTGATTGATTGATTGATTGAATCAAATCAAACCACTGTGATCTGAACATGTGGAACCCGTATACAGTAGGTTCAGAATGTTCCCCGAAACGGTTTCTTATAGGCATTATTCTCTTGGGAGAAGCCTCAAGACCACCTCGGATTTTTTTTCCTGAATCAATTCCGAGTATTTGAAAACACTTCCTGTAAGGGGCAAAATAGGCGCTATCGTAAAATGGGAGGCATCATTCAGAAACACCTTGAGGACCGAATGTGGAGGAAACATGAAAGCTGCTCAATGCCTCCCTGGGGTCTCGCCTGCCCGCCTTAGGCTTAGTCCTGATTTCGCCGAATGCCTTACGCGGTTTAAATGCATTGCTGCCACAATGTCCCTGTATCTTGTGGTAGCGTGGCAAAACATATCAAGGCTCGAAGATGTGTTAACTGAAGAAGATTCCGAAAATTCGCTCAGCAAACTCCAGCTTCTTTCGTCGTAGTATCTCGGCACTGTCATAATTATTACAGTACAAAGGAGGGCTCCATAAAAAAGCTCACCGGTGGGTGCGGACGCGTTCGCGTGTTGGTGACGTCACAGCGGCGGCGAGGGAGCGAGCAAGGGTTAGAATTCTAATATTTCAAGTAGTCCAAGCATCTATCGCACTCTTATTTACTGTGTAATTAGTAGAAGTAAGTAGGAATCGACTCGAACAACACACTTGGTTTAATCACTTCAGTTGACTCTTAACGGTGTGCACGCGAACGCATTTTCCATTTCTCCTACGTGTTCAAAATTCCAGTTCCTCTGTGGAGATGGTACCTGTGCATAACACAATCTCTTCGTTTGAGGCACAGTTGATTGAGTTGGGTATATCTGCACAAAACGCAGCATTCCCTTCGTGGTAGCGTGTTACGCCTGCTTGCTCGTTCTTTGAGCCTGCCGCCATTTTGACGTCACCAGCACGCGCTCGCGTCCGCGCCGCCGGTGAGGTTTTCTCTCCCCCACAAAGGGGAGGAAATCCTGTGAGCGCCCTTCACTTCAGCCACCCTGGACTGGAGGCTACGATGGTAAGGAGGTCCTCCTCCAACTTCGTGGCCTCCTTCGCAAGAACGTCCGCTACTTCCAATAGCGAACTTGATTAGCATTCGTTATTTCTTACATCCATTCTTACTTTCAAAATGCGCCCTTTTCCGGCACAGTCCTAGATAGGGAAACGAGTTGAAGGTGTTTTTCCTATATGCACACTACACGGCTAAGCTCTTACCCTAGCTCAGCTTTCGACATGATGTGAATTCGACGTCAAAGTGTCAGTCAGTTAAAATTCGTTACCTTCCTAAATCTTAACCTTAGTGCCCTTTATTTCGGAAGACGGGAAGAGCGTCGAGTGCAGAAAACGCACCACAAGTGATGACGCCAAAAGAAGTGGCTTTTGTTTCCATTTTTCTTAGTCGTCGTAATTTGTGGGGTGTGGTCTGCACTCGATGCTCTTCCCGTTTCCGAAATAAAGGGTAGATGCACAGAGCTAACAGAACTCTGGTCCAAAATTAAGTATTTATTAAAAACCCGACAGGAACAACAAATGCATCGATAGAATATATTTGTGGAACCATCACTCTTTGTTTGTGACCACATCCATCCAGCTGAAACAGTATAGAGTGGAGCTTTCCATGAAGACCGCTACACTCTGTGATTTTCTGAAATGGGAAACATTTGGGTTCGATGCCGTTGAGGTTGAACTTACGTTAGCTAGATAATTCAAAAAAATTATATATAATTCAGACGAATAAAAAATATGCGTATACTGAATAAAATCACCCACTTGCATGGATTAGACTACCAGTGCTTCATTTCATGACTGGGTTTTCTTTTGAACGGCTCAGGTTCCAATGAGTCAGACAGCTGGAGTGCTGATTGTTACTGATGACATGTCGCCTACTTTCTTCGTTTCCAAATCACTATCCACCTTAACAATTCCGATTAATTCGGCCCAGAAAACCTCTTTGAAAGTGCTGTAATAACACATATTTTTTCCTGATACCCAGTCCCAAATGAGGTTGATTTCAGCTGTTATCGAGTTTTTTGGCCTCGCGCATGAAAAGATTGTAAGCTATGGAAAGGAAATCAGAAGGATCGATTGCTTGTACCTGTTTTACTGTGTCCCCTTTGCAGCATTTTTTGTAGATCCTTGAAATCAGCCATATAATAACCAGAGGTTTATCGGTCATTATGGCCGTGACAAAGATAATCGTAACGGCGATGTCCGACTCTGGTTCGGGAAGGCACCACACCATTAGCAACATTGCGATACCTGGAATCACAAAGTGACAGCAGAGGTACAGGAAGATTTTCATTCCACTTTCGATGTTTGGGATGGCCCACGTTTAATATTGGGAACTACGCGAGCGATGTAGCACACAGCCGAGGAGGATCTGCACCGGAATACTCGAGAAGCGGAAAAGTGTAATACAGTGCGTACCAAAAGTATGTGGACACCCTAGAATCGATTCTCAGGAGTCAGCTAAAGGCTTTTTGTGTTATGAAACCTTCACCATTCAACTCCTAGTGGTCGATAACCTACAATGACATTCTCGGCAAAAAGATTTGGAAATGGTAAAATTAGTATAAAAGACTTTCTGTGGAAATTTCTTTCATAGACCAACTCGACTGGCAGAAAGAAGCTTATTCCTTACTATTCGGGTGGGTCTTGAGGTTTTTGGAGAGACTTTGGTCGGACCCGCAGATGTGCTCGAAGAGACAATTCGGAAGATGTTCATCAAAGGTCTGGGGTGGTTCCAAAAGGAGGGGGACATTGAAGTTTGGCTTGCCAACATGTCAGGTAGACGACTAGGATTATAATGAGGTGCTTGAGTCCCGGCTACAACCTTTTTCGAAAAGTCATGGTTGCAAATCACTTGTTTTGCAGGGGAGGTCCCTGACACCATTCCATTTGGAAAAATGCTAAACGCAACGGCTTTGATTGGCAAGTCGGCTAGCGTATTCCTCAGACTTCATCCTTATTGAAAACGTAGAGGTATCGTGGTTCGCGGTCTCTACGTCATTGAACAAAAGAGTAATATCACAAGTGACCTAACACGTCGGTGAAATTTGCTAGTTGGGAACAGATCTGCAAGACATGTATCCAGACCCCATTCATAGCATGCCAAACAGAATGGCTCAACTTACTAGAAACTTTGGTAGGCCTACCGATTTCAGATTTTGAAGATATTGCCGTTTTTCAAAAAGTGTCCACATAATTTTGATACAAAGAAAAAACTTTCCATGAAAAATAGTTCGCTAAGTTATTAGGTTGTCTCATAAGTAGTGGCGCATTTTTTCAAACGGAAATTTTTCTTGTGAACCTCTAATGTTTTACAATGTTTCATATACCATTCGATAGGAAATTATCTGCTCTACAAGAAGGTATGTACCCTTTTTTTGATTGTTGCAAATTGTTTGAGTTTTAGGCATGCAAAGTGGGAGGTCCGGACGACGAATTTTCGCCAAACCGACAGCTGACCTAAACTTTTATACTTCCCTAGAAGAAATCAATCAATAATGTAACTATAACTTACTCATAACCTCTACTAAACATTCCACATTTAGGTTCCCTAAAAGCTTGTCTCGTTTAATTTTTGAGATTTAGTTATTCCAGTGCAACTCGGTGGTTGCCTGTCAACCCATAGGGCTTCCTTCAGACTGATATTTTCCATTCCAATTCCTCAGTATTGACGCTACTTTATACACCTGTAGGAAGCGTTCTTCTGCTCTACTTACCCGCATGCAGAATTTGGTTTTGATTTCAATCCTGGTCGAGTTTCAGCATAGAAAATGGTGGTATGTCAAGTCGACGAAAAGGAACACTTCCGGCACCTTCTGCTGTTCACCTTCAACCAAGGATCGAGTGCCACAAAAGCCGGCAGGCAACCACCGAGTTGCACTGGAATAACTAAATCTCAAAATTAAACGAGACAAGCTTTTAGGGAACCTAAATGTGGAATGTTTAGTAGAGGTTATGAGTAAGTTATAGTTACATTATTGATTGATTTCTCTCTAGGGAAGTATATAAAGTTTAGGTCAGCTGTCGGTTTGGCAAAAATTCGTCGTCTGAAGCTCCCACTTTGCATGCCTAAAACTCAAACAATTTGCAACAATCAAAAAAAGGGTACATACCTTCTTGTAGAGCAGATAATTTCCTATCGAATGGTATATGAAACATTGTAAAACATTAGAGGTTCACAAGAAAAATTTCCGTTTGAAAAAATGCGCCACTACTTATGAGACAACCTAATAGATAGAACGCCAATCTCTTGCGAGAAATATCATTGCTAGGTTACCGACCACTAGGAGTTGAATGTGAAGGTTTCATGACATAAAAGCCTTTAGCTGACCCCTGAGAATCGATTCCAGGGTGTCCACATACTTTTGGTACGCACTGGTATGGGGCACAATATGGATTATGAATAAGCTCGAAGTGTCAGATGTTCGTAGCAAAAGGTGAAACTGCTTAGTACTGGAATCGAAGCATCATTTTTAATATGCATTCAGTGATAACGATATCAGTGATGGCTCAAGAACGGAATAAGTGGCATTGAAGTTAGGTAAGCTGTCGTGGCTAATGGCGTTGCCGGCCGAGCTTGAGAGTGGTGTGTGTAGAGCTTCTTCTTCTTCTCCCTAGCGTTAGTCCCGCGCAGTCGCAGGGTCCGCTGTCTTTGTCAGTCGTCGCCACTTTAATCTGTCCAGGGCGTCCTCTGCTGTGGCCATGACTTCCACCTCTTCTTTGGGGCTCCTCGCGGTCGCTTGCCTTGCACTTCGAAGTCCATCGCTGTTCTTATCGGATGATCCTGTGGCCTCCTTAGCACATGCCCATACCATCGTAGACGCTGTTCCCGTACCTTCAGCTGGACAGGGGCAGTCTGCATGACCGCTCTGACATCTTCGTTTCTAACTCTGTCCAGCCGCGTCCAGCCGCAGGCCCACCTCAGCATCCTCATCTCAGCGGAGTGAAGCTGCCTTTCGTGGTTCTTGTTCAGGGGCCAGCACTCGCTGCCGTATAGCATCGCAGGCCTTGACTACTGTTCGGTACACCTTCCCTTTGAGCGTTTGGAGCAACTTCATATATGCTATACGAACGTTATTAGACGGCGGAACTGAACTTGGAATACCGTTGGCCGCTTGTTGTTTGGTCGCTTTGGAGGCCATGTTTGTGAGCGGCGATAGAATGGCTATCCACCAAGGTCAAAGAGGTTAATTTTCCTACTAAACGTGACATGCCGTTCAGTCTTTACACTCCTCCTAAGGCCCCGAGCGTACCGGTTTTGAATGGCTTTTGGGGATGCTTGATGGTTCAAATGTCTTCAGCTGTCATTGTTCCACAATTCGCGCCCAATACGAAAGAAATTCATTCATGTTATACTTTTTTAAGTTTATTGCACGCTTGAGGTGCGCTACACTAATTCACATCTGAGCATCACCAAAATTAGGAAACACAGAACGTTAATTGAGAGATCAGCTAGGCAGCAGTTGAGATAAACAGAAGGTTCTTCCCCGATTACCAGGATAAAATTACACCCAAGGCACGAGATTACAGTCAATACAGAAAGCGGTAATATAAAGTTACGCGATTGTTTTGCCCCTTCGCCAGTCTCGATGCTATCGTAAGGGCATTCTTTTGAATTGCTGGGACGCGTAGTAGCTACCCACGAAAGTCAGTGAGATACTCTGGAAGAGTAAATAGTGCGGCCATTCGCAACATGAGGGAGCGCCCTCCGTTAACTGAAGGGCGCTAGTAACGGACAGCAAACATTGGGCAAGATGAAAATTTCTACGCGCACCATCAGGTGTACGGTCCTGCAATCTCACCTCTTCTCGCGCCTAGTTCCATTTCCAAGAAAAGTAAATGTTGTTTTGGCGTTCGATTAATTTTCCACTAGTGGTGCCCGTACCCTTGGCAATGCGCCCAACTATGTTTGTGGAGACTATCATTATAATCTGACTGGCTAGCAGTGACAGCTCCCCTTGGCCCGCATAATGATGTATCCGACGATTCGGCAAGCGAACCTGTCCTTTTTCCTCCTACACCTGTGGTGGGTTACTATCTCCTCCGTAAACTGTGTAAAGGATCTAGGTTTCCTCTATACCAATACACTTGACTTTTCCATGCATATTCGCTCTCGGTGTAAGCTAGCGTTACTGAGGACGTCGCACATTTTTAAGGGGCTGTCTACTACGAATAAGTCCATCCTTCTCAAAGCTTATAAGACATATGTTCGCCCTTTGGTTGAGAGTGGTGCTACAGTGTTCCATCCCAACAGGAGGAAGGACGTCTTTGCACTTGAAAAAGGTGCAAAATAACTTCACGCGTAAAATTCTTTCCCGGTGCAGATGCTTTTTCTATTCTGGCATTCCTAGAGCCTCTATTCGTAATAGATATCTTGAACTCTCAACGCTGGAATCTCGGCGCAAGGTGTTTGATGTGTGCATGGTTCACAAACTTCTGTACCAGTGTAACGATTTTGGGTCCTTTGATGTTTATAATACAGGGCATTCTCGAACGAGAGGTGGGCAGACTAAAATTATGCTTCCTGGGCCTAGAACAAATATAAGAGCCAGAAGTTTCACCTTTAGAGCTGGTAGTTTGTACAAAAAAGTAACCAAAAATTTGATCGTCCCCGAGTCTCTGAGTAGGTTCAAGCGTAACATGACAGTGGTTCTAGCCAAGTATGAGCTTTCCTAGTTTTCTGAGACTGATCAATTGATTCCATATTTGTGTCTTGCTTTAATATCTGGGTTGAAGTTGGATTATGTGTTATATAGTTTTCCTTTTTAGTTTACTCGCATGTCAACTGCTTTTATCTTTTGTGTTGTACGGCCTATTACGTTGATTTTAGAAGGTTGTTTTTTTACTGCGTTTGCCTTAGCAGCGTAATAAACATAAACATAAACATAAACACAATACCTCATCAAAGATGAACATGAATTCTCTCTGAGACTACTTACAATAAGCTCGCAATCATGTGTGGCTTATCACGCTGCTTCCACCACCAATTATGCTCCGGCAACAATAAGTGGCACACATAGGCATCAAGCGCGACTCAAAAACTGGCGGTGGTATTATTTATTTAATTAGACTCTACCTACAGAGTCAACCCTGCGTTGCGCAGTTCTCAACGGCCACGTTGCGCAGTTTCGCCCGATTAGACACGTTCTCTCGCGCGAACATTCACACTCGCATGCTCGAGCCGTCTGTGTCTCCGCCCATACAGCGTGCGTTGAGGATCTCTCAACGTGCCGTTGCGAACTGCGCAACGCAGGGTTGACTCTGCGCGCCCTCCAACATGGGATTGTGGTGAGAGCCTCGTAGCGAAATGTAGATTGTATGGGCCTTTGAGAAACTAGTTGAGTATAATTGGGAATAGAATAAGCGGGAATAGCTCAAGGCAAAATACTAAATAAAAATTGATGTTGACTTACCCAAGCCAAGGTGGTGCGCAACCGCAGAGAACAATTGGCCATGTGATCAGCCAGAAGATGTAA
>MU870530.1:0-14909 GCA_036418205.1 Ostertagia ostertagi | reverse complement strand
GTACCCTTTTCAACACTACGCTCTCTCAGCTATCTAATCACTCGCCACGTATTGAACTACGGCGAGTGATCAGATGATCGGTGGGCGGAGATCGCCGGACCCGCCAGCTTTGAGGCATGATAGGTCGCCGAGGTCAAATTTTTCCATGCGAATTGCGCGTCAGTTCGCACCCTCAGGAGGTCCGTGGGTCCCTCAACTAGGTCAGTTTCCCTTTCTTCGACCTTCATTCTAATCGTGAATTCCTCCTTTAAGGTATAGATTTAACACAACAGTGCTTAACCTTCAAATTCTGGCAGAAAAATCAAATTCGAAGAAGGAATAACGGACAGGTATTTCAGTAGCTAAGCGTCTAAAAGACGACGGACTGAGTAGGACGTACATTATTGGACGTTGTCTCCTAGGAGCTCCTACAGGAAAATCGAATTAGAGCTGATTGTCGGTCTGCCTGATGTTCGTGGACTGGATCTCCAGATTAGCAGACTCAAAATCAAACATACCATTTTGTAGAGCAGACATTCTCTTCTAAACAGATCATGAATTGAAGTAAAAAATCGGGATTCTAGCAGAAGACCTTCCGTTCATGAAAGGGTGCCCCGTCAGGGTCAACCGTCGCGATTAACTGATTTCAAAATTTTTAAATAACCCCGCTTGAACAGTCTCGATACGACCCCCTTCCCCAGCACTTATTATTAAGTTGTCTCATAAGTAGTGGCGCATTTTTTCAAACGGAAATTTTTCTTGTGAATCTAATTTTCTACAATGTTGCAAATTGCAAATTGTTGCAAATTGTTTGAGTTTTAGGCATGCAAAGTGGGAGCTTCAGACGACGAATTTTCGCCAAACCGACAGCTGACCTAAACTTTATACTTCCCTAGAAGAAATCAATCAATAATGTAACTATAACTTACTCATAACCTCTACTAAACATTCCACATTTAGGTTCCCTAAAAGCTTGTCTCGTTTAATTTTGAGATTTAGTTATTCCAGTGCAACTCGGTGGTTGCCTGTCAACCCATAGGGCTTCCTTCAGACTGATATTTTCCATTCCAATTCCTCAGTATTGACGCTACTTTATACACCTCTAGGAAGCGTTTCTTCTGCTCTACTTACCGCATGCAGAATTTGGTTTTGATCTCAATCCTGATCGAGTTTCAGCATAGAAAATGGTGGTATGTCAAGTCGACGAAAAGGAACACTTTCGGCACTTCTGCTGTTCACTTCAACCAAGGATCGAGTGCAACAAAAGGACGGAGGCACCACACCGCCAGTGGCACTAGACCTAATTCAAAATTCTCGAGCAAGCCTTTTAGGACTCAAATGTGGAAGTTTTCTACGACTTACTGAGCTACAGTTTATATCACATTTATCTTGCATCTGATTTTCTTCTAGGGAAGTATAAAGTTTAGGTCAGCTGTCGGTTTGGCGAAAATTCGTCGTCCGGCTCCCACTTTGCATGCCTAAAACTCAAACAATTTGCAACAATCAAAAAAGGGTACATACCTTCTTGTAGAGCAGATAATTTCCTATCGAATGGTATATGAAACATTGTAAAACATTAGAGGTTCACAAGAAAAATTTCCGTTTGAAAAAATGCGCCACTACTTATGAGACAACCTAATACATATATACCGTGCAAAGCCAAGAAAAAGGCTGGCAATGCTTCAAATGAAAGGCTGACCCTACGGGAAACACTTGGTATGGTAAGAAAGCCCTGGGCCGATTTTCAGAAAGCTTCAGAACTCTTGCTCATTGCTCGGAATCTAAAATCTGCTAGGTAATAGGTTATGGCTGTCAATCATACTTCTCCGCAGTAGGTATATCGTGAAATTTTGGGTGGCCGACAGAAGGCTCGTCGCGCGAAAAAAGAAAAGAAGGCGGAGTTGATCTTGTGAATATGGTAAAATGATGGAGGCAATGGGAGCAGCACGCGTTGTCAGCTTTACCCACTCGAGACCGCGCGGGATTTTCAAGGTCTGCCCGTTTGGACCAGCGCCGGATTGCGCAATAGCAGGAGAGTCAGGAGATTTTTCTTCAATAAAATTGAGTGGATGGAGATTTCCTCTGCCCAGGGCTGGCGTAGATGAGCGAGGGTATGAAGATTCTTTTCATGGAAGAAAACTTTCCAAATTCCATTTGAAACCCGGCAGCCACCGGTGGATGCCATTGTCCCAAGTGAGACCTTCGCGACAGCCACCGGTGGCTGCCATCGTCCCAAGCAGGGTCAACCCTATGTTGCTACAAGTAGCAAGGGGGGTCGTACTTGGATGGACCCGGAGGCAGAGTCAACCCTGCGTTGCGCAGTTCTCAACGGCCACGTTGCGCAGTTTCGCCCGATTAGACACGTTCTCTCGCGCGAACATTCACACTCGCATGCTCGAGCCGTCTGTGTCTCCGCCCATACAGCGTGCGTTGAGGATCTCTCAACGTGCCGTTGCGAACTGCGCAACGCAGGGTTGACTCTGCCCGGAGAGGGGAGGGTCGTACTCTCTCGGTGGCGGCAGTGGGATTTGTGGTAATCTCCCTACTGATCATAACCATGTTTCAGGAAGAGCATGAGAAAGGAAGACTTGCAGAAACAGCAGCTGCAAGACATGTAGCATCGTTCAAAAAAGTGCTCCCACCATGACATGGGTCCACCCACGAAACCACATTTGAAACTAAAGTGTAGCTGGAGTATTGCCTAAGACAACATGGACAATAGTCACCACATTACGTTTACGCAAGATAATTGATGCTAGAGCATCTGTAAGCCGCTTCCTTCTGAATGAGCTTTCAAATGAATCAGCGAATCAGAAGCGCGACCGAGGCGTGGCGCACACCAAGGCAAGGGATGTCAGTGCAAGCGCATGCTCAAAGCTTTCTAACACATCCTATGGTCAACACGATATTGTTTTCCCTGGAGGTTACGGCCAGTGAAACCTAAAAAACCCGCGTTTTCAAGAAATGGCTTGGAGAATGCCCCTCCAAAAAATGTAGCAACGGGACTAATTTTTGAACTACTGACTTTTCAGAAACGTTTGGGTACTTTTTAGAAAGCTTGAATCCTGTAGTTTCTCATACCGTGTTCAGCTTCCCAAATAAATGAGTTTGAAGGAAGTTATGATCGTTTGAAGGTTGAAAAGTCGCGGTTTCAGAAAAATAGTAACGCAAACCCCCCAAAAAGTAACAACGGGACTAATTTTTGAACTACTGATCTTTCAGGAACGCTTGGGTGCTCGTTAGAAAGCTTGAATCCTGTAGTTTATTATACCGTGTTCAGCTTCCCAAATGAATGACTTTGAAGGAAGTTATGATCGTTTAAAGGTTAAAAAGTCGCATTTGCACAGAAAAAAGTAACAACGTACTAAATTTTTATTAAATTAACTTTCGAAGAATTTTAGCCATGATTGGAGAGAGAATAATTTGAATTTTTCAAATCAAATAACTTCGGCGCAAAAGCTCGAATATGAAGAAAGTTATAGCCCTAAAAAGAGGAAGGTGAAAATTGTAGTGCAAATTCATTTCTTGCTCAATAACTTAATTATTTCAGATTGTTTAAGAACAAATCCGCTCTACTTAAGAAGGATGACCGTCGGTGATCCAGAATCCACCTCCGTCTTCCGAGGAACCTGAAATTTTACAAGGAAAAATTCCTCTACTTCTCAATTTCCCCTTTCGACACCTGTTCCCATTCAACAAACGCGCCCCATTGCAGTCACCGAGGGCGCGATCCACCACATTCAAAACCTGTCAATCCTTTAGCCCTCAGCCATGAGGTCCGCGTCACAAATGACTTTATGTCCAAATTCCATGCGTACGCTGTTTTTCGGAACGGTAACTCGTCTTTTATGAAATTTGACCGAAATTCAGCATTCTTGTCTAAAAGAAGTTCTGTATTTATACGATTATTATTGTTTAAGTAATCTTATCACCACTTTGAGCTACACACAGGGGGGTCGTACCAAATCGCCCATGAAGGGGGGGGTCGTAATAAAAATCCAAAAAGTAGGGCGCACCGTCGGGGCAGCCACCGGTGGATGCCATTGTCCCGAATGAGTTGAGGATCTTTCATTTTCGGACCCAATGTTGTTCATTCATTCTACCGCGGAGTGAGCGATTGCCATAGCTGAAAGATATCATGATTTGCAATCATGTTTTTTTAAAAGCAAATCGCTACTTTTGACGTTGAATCTGAGTAATAACATTATCCAAGACTATTTCAGACTATGCTCATAAGCATGCTCATTCTCGTTGAAGCTGCTGGTTTCATAATCTTGCCGTATTTGGGAATACAAGGTTACGGTCATTTCTACTTAAATATTCTTTTCAACTTGATTCTCCTAAGCAACAATATAGTGACACCAATAGTGATATTATATTTCAATAGTGAGGTCAAAATTCAATTGAAAAAAAGGTTTACACGCACCCATCGCGTTTCTCTGATATCAGCAACTCATACTGCGATAGCAAGGCATAGGTTCATGAACTGTGCTTCTTAAAGACGGTGGTACGACGCATTGCATGCTGTGGGTGATGTGCTCACTCCAAAGGGATTAAAGGAGCCTGTGGCAACCCAACAAGGTCTCACCCATCCCTTTCCAAGCCTCTTCCCCCTGTCCACTAGCCGAGTGGCTGCTCCTGCTGCTAGACCTTGGCCATCAGGTTCTTGTACGGGGCGAATTTGAGCAGAAAGGCAAAGCAAGTGTGCACTTAGATAATAACTTTCCCGATGTGGCGGAAATCGCCAGGGAAAGCAAGGGTACCGCTTTCGGGTTCTAGGTCGATTCCCTTACCATAAATTTTTTCTTCACTGATGTACCCGTTAACAGTTCTTCTTCCATTCCCACTGGAAGATGAATCTATCGTACCACCTGCCTTTAAGTTTAGTATCGTAATTTGCTTTACTTTTTCAAATCACTGTTCATCGGAAGTTCACTGGCTTTTAAGTCATCTGTTGTACATCATGCATCTTGGATGTTCCTCATAGCGCGGGATTTCATACATGGGTGGAAAGAGGGTAGCGGCAGGTAGCATGTTCTGGTCGAAGTGCGGGGCGGGTTTTGAAGTGTCATACCAGATTGGCAGGACGAAACTACTGGGTTTACCAGCGGGTGGTTGTGCTGGCCTTCTTATAGGCAGAATCAGAATCTACGATTCTAGCCACGAAATGGAAGTGGAATAATTTGTACATCACGAAATGCATGAATAGAAAGGAAAGACGGATCGTTTATCGTTGTTGTCTTCATGTTGTAAACATGTTTTACTCGTTTCTGTTTTCAACACTTACTCCGGTTTCTCTCTGAGCTACCAGCTCTAATAAAGAATTTTTTGATTCCCGTGTCTATTGTAAGCTTTTTCGTATTCGAAGGAGCTATCTGTCTTGTAGATATTCACGATTCTTATCAGTACGGTGATTTGAGGAGAGCTATGTTCAGAAGAGTCCTCTGAAACTACGCAATTACAAATTTTATAAAATATAATGAAAGGTCAATCAGTGAATGAGGCAAGGGTCAAGGGCATCAGCATATAACTGGTAGACCACTTACCATAACCGCGTTGAGGGCAGGTACCCCTACCCATTTGATCGAAGAACGTGTCTTCAACTCAGTGATGGCACTGACGATGAGACGCGGTTGCGCGCCTCGTCACCTTCTTTTCTAGCGTATGCGCGGCTATTCCCAATTTGTTTGTATGTATTCTACAGATCATACATAAAGCAAGAGGTTCGACAGAGCGCGTGGAAGTACATAAACCAGTGGAAGCAATAGTCAGGGGCCTAAGGAAGCGGGATGTCCCCCAAGAGGCCCGTCGCGCGGCGAAGGAAGAGACGCAGATGCGGCAAGAGGACGAGTCGCAGCGTGTGCTGTGCGATAGACGTAGTATGGTACACTCTATTTACCTGACGCCTAACCGCTACAGTATGCGCTGCGACTCGTCCTTCGACTTGCGGCGGGCCTGTTGGGGGGGCACCCAAGCAGGGTGAATAACGGTCGAGGAAATCCTCGACAGGGGGTCGTATTTGCTCCGATGAGAGTTGGGAGGGGGTCGTAATCAAAAGGTTCATCAACGGACACAACGGTGCTGCTGCCACTTATTTGCTGTCATCATTACTTTCACAAGTGTTGTAGTTAGCCTAATGCAAATAATATCTTACACTGTCTGGAATTAAAATTCAAATGGAAAGTGGGTGTTGGTTTGGTTCGTAGTGATCAGTATGGCATAGGAAGGCAACGCGTCCTGCAAAAGAATCGTAGGGAAAGGGCAGCGAGTATCTACTCTAGAATGATGTACATGCTTCGAGAACTTAGTGGAGGAACAGCATCTTGGTAGAAAGTTCAAAACAGGCAGATTCGCAGCCTTCTTGGCATCATCAGATCCTGCAACCGCAAGCGTGTCATTCATCAGAACGGGTTGGAAAGGAAGCGATTTGAATAAAGGAATGATCAGACATCACTATGACCACAAGAGTTATCCTAATTAGTTAATACTGGAAATATCTTTTGGTGTGCTTAAGCAAGTCGTCACTAGGACAAAACACCTTCCCAATGACTCCGAGTGGGGTCACTGCATGGCGCATACAAGAACGGAATGGATCTGCGCCAAGTGCATCATTTTCAATTTACTCCATCGAACTGACGTGTACAGAAGTATTTTGAAGGTGTTCAAAGAAGTTCCCTACTACGGCGAGGGAGTAATAGAGTTTTCGAGTGGCTTCGAAAATTTCCTTGACATTTCCTCGACGCAGATTTCTCGCGAACTAGAAAGCGTTCGAAACAACTGGAGGTTACCACGATCTCTTTCACCACGGATCTCTTTCACTGAGGGTCCTCTCTCACTGAAAGATCTCGAGCCGGTTGGTGGCGAGGCTACGTGGCGCGACCCCAGGTGGCGGATAGGGGGTAAATCGCGGACCAAAAGCCACCATGTACTTGCCCTGAGACGCAGGTGGATTCAGGGGATGGACTCCCTGTTTCTGTAGTGCTGTGTTGATTCATACCAGCTGTCTCCACTCAGGCGCATCCATGCATGCTTGCGTGTGTGGTGCGCTCTGTGTGTGTGCGGTTGGTATCCTGCATGTCGGCACAGCCAAAAGCTTGCATTCAAGTGACTGGGAAGTACATGGGAGGCGATTCGGGGCCGCCTCCAAAAATAAGCCCCTTGTTCCGCTCCAGGATAGCGTGGCTAACTACCTGGAGGTCTATCCTAGCCCGCACGACAGAGCCTGGCAAGCTACTCGTGTGCCTTCAATATGCCGAAAACAGCAATATGGATGGGCCTCATTCCCCTGAACCTGAGGGAGCCCCCAATACGGCAGCGTTGGGTAGGACCGCTCGGGAGAGGCTGCTAGAATCTCAGGGCCCGGATAGGCTGCCTAAACGAAGAAGGACTAAGATGGCGATCTGTACTTTCAACGCACGAACGCTTGCATCCGAAGCTCACATCGAAGATCTGATGATGCAGGCCAGGAAGATCAAGTACGACGTCATCGGACTGACCGAGACGAGAAGGCACCGCCCGCTACACGCCGTTTTCGATACTGGAGAAGAACTGTTCCTTGGAACATGCGACAGCAGAGGCGTTGGCGGTGTGGGTGTCCTCGTCAACACGCACTTGGCCATAAACATCGATTCGTACGAAAGCCTTACGACCCGAATCGGACGTTTGAGATTGAGAAGATGTGGTTCAACTCCTGCTTTGACAATCTTCGTCGCCTACGCACCAACATCCAGCTACGACGAAGAAGAACACGAAGCATTCTATATGGAATTGGAGAAGTTCTACAGGGAAGATCATACCTTCTTCAAGGTCATCGTCGGCGACTTCAACGCTAAGATTGGCCCAAGAAGAACGGCTGAAGAACTTCACATCGGTACTCACGGAATGGAATGGAATGAGCAGGGTGAGAGACTGTCGGAGTTTATCATGTCGACCAACACCATCCATGGTAACTCACAGTTCCAAAAGCCCCTCACCTTCGTTGGACTTGGGAGTCACCTGATGGACAGTTCCATAACGAGATAGACCACATCATCTTCAATCGAAGGTTTTGCCTGACCGACGTCGCTGTTGTTCCGAAGTTCTACACGGGATCGGACCATCGTCTCCTCCGCGCAAAGTTCCACTTTTCGATGCGTGTTGAGAGAGCCTCGAAGTTCAGGAAGCGAAGCCCCAGGACAGTCATCAACTGGGATCACTTCGCTTCCCTCGTCAGCTTATGGGAGGATTCCGTCATCGAAAACATCGACGAGGAGTACTATCGGCTCGTTGAACATCTTCACGATTGTGGCAAGAAGGCAGAGAGTTTGAAAGTCACCAAGGGACGTCTGTCTCCGGAAACTCTCGAACTGATACGCCAGCGTGGAGCCGCACGAGCTGCAGGCAATCACCGACTCACGTCCGAGCTTGCGAAGCTATGCAGAGAGGCGATAAAGGAAGATCTCAAGGAGCGAAGAGCAGCAGTATTAGCTGAAGCAGCAGAGGCTGGGAGGAGCATCCGCAATGCCCGCCGAAGCTTTGCCAGCTACAAGACCAAGATGACCTGCCTCCGACGTCCGGATGGAACAGTTACTGCATCCCGAAGGGCAATGGAGAAAGTCATCCACGACTTCTACTCGGATCTCTTCGATAGCCATGTCCATCTGCCTACTTATCAACTGCAACAGGATGGATACGTCGTCCCCTCAGTTCTCTCTTCCGAAGTCCGACACGCCATCAAGTCGGTGAAGAATCGTACAGCACCCGGTCTCGACAGGGTCAAACCGGAACATCTGAAGAATGCACCGCCAGTTATCATCAAAACTCTGGCTCGACTCTTCACGCGCTACCTGTCGGAATGCAAGGTACCCACTCCGTGGAAAACCAGCAGGACCGTGTTGCTGTACAAGAAGGGAGACCTGGACGACATTGGCAACTATCGCCCAATCTGCCTGCTGTCTGTAATCTACAAGCTATTCACTCGAGTCATCCTTAACAGGATCGGCAGAATACTAGATGAAGGACAGCCATGCGAGCAAGCAGGGTTTCGAAGAGGGTTCAGCACGATCGACCATATCCACACGGTTACAAGACTCATTGAAGTTTCACGAGAGTACAAGATGCCGCTTTGTCTCACGTTCATCGACTTGAAGAAGGCCTTCGACTCTGTGGAGACAGAAGCGGTCATCGAAGCCTTGGGCAACCAGGGCGTCCCTACTCAGTACATCAAGATTCTTCGTGAGCTCTACAGCAACTTTACGACCAGAATCTCACCATTCTACAAGGAGGTCATCATCGACGTCAAGAGAGGGGTTCGACAGGGCGACACCATCTCGCCCAAACTCTTCAGCGCCGCTCTCGAGAACGTCATGCGTCAACTGGAATGGGAAGACATGGGAGTGAAGGTCGACGGCCGGCAACTACACCACCTTCGTTTTGCTGACGACATCGTTCTTATAACGCCGAACATCGAGCAAGCGGAGCGAATGCTGGCTGATTTCGACTGCGCCTGTGGTAAGGTTGGTCTACAGCTGAACCTAACGAAGACGATGTTTATGAGAAACGGATTGGTTCCTGATGCCCCATTCACGCTCAACGGAACGAACATCACCGAATGCTCCAGCTACGTGTACCTAGGTCGGGAAATCAATATGATGAACGATCTAGCTCCAGAGCTGAGCAGGAGGAAACGAGCGGCTTGGGGAGCGTATAAGAACATCGAGGGAGTAGTGAAGAAGACGAAGAACATCCGGCTCCGTGCCCACCTCTTCGATTCCGCTGTCCTTCCTGCCCTAACCTACGCCTCAGAGACTTGGACTCTGCGCAGGCAGGACGAGCATGCGGTCAGCGTTATCCAACGCGCTGTCGAGAGGACGATGCTAGGAGTAACCCTATACACGCAAGTGCAGAGGGGAATCCGGAGTGCCGAACTACGCCAACGATCGAAGATCAGGGACGCTGCCGTTTTCGCCAAGGAATCGAAGATAAGGTGGGCCGGACACGTCATGCGATTTTGCGATGACCGTTGGACCAGAGCGGTTACCGACTGGATCCCTCGGGACGTCAAACGAACACCTGGACGACCGCCGGCCCGATGGTCAGACTTCTTCACGAAAGCTCTGAACGAAAGGAATGAAGGACTTCGTGTCCCTCGAGCGAGGAGGGATCCACTGGACAACTCTTGCACGCGACAGGGACGAATGGAGACGTTGCTGGCGCCCGCTCGAGCAATTCGATGATCAACGGGACGACAGGTGATACAGGTGATACAGGTTTAAAACGTAAATCTATACTTTACAATGCTTCCTCGATCTCCAAAGCATTGCCAATGAAGACAGCTACTGTCTTACTAAGGGGTGTGGGTACTTCGGACAGAACACGACTTTTTCGCTCATCGCAACGCGACATCGCGCGGCAGGCTGGCCGCACCTACTACTTACTTACTTAGATACTTAGATGGCTCGTCTTCACTCCATGTGCGAGCCACCGCACAGATTCCATTCGTTTCGTCCTCTCGCTACCGTCATCCACGATACCTTTCTTCCTTGACGGCCACGAGTTTCCATAGCGGACTTCAGAACGTTAACGAACACGTCGGCCCATCTAATAGGTGGTCTCCCTAGAGGACGCTTGTGGTCTCTAGGGATCCACTCTATTGTCCTTCTCGTCCACCTGTCGTCAGTTCCTCCTCATGATATGTCCGGCCCACCTGTGTTTTGCCTTGTAAGCGTATTCCACAGGATCTCTGAGTCGAGACATCACCCTCATATCTGAACTACGAAGTCCTGCTCGATGTTGTGAGCGCCTGTTGTATTTTAGAAGACACCTCTCTAACGCTCTGTGCGTTACTCGAAGCGTATTCGTGGTGGCATTCGTATCGGCCCACGTTTCTGCAGCGTAACAGAGCGCAGGAAGCACTGTTTGATCAAAGAGATGGGCTCGCAGGTCTACATCTGAAAGATGGTCAGTGGCCTCTCTGATAGACCCGAATGCAGACCAGCCCGCTCTCTTTCTCCTGTCCAGTTCCTCCTTGAGATCATTGTTCATGTTTATCGAGCGTCCTAGGTACACGTACGAATTGGTTTCCAGTATCTGCAAACCATTTATCGTCATGTGATGTTCTTCGCACCAGGAGTTCTTCATAAACTGTGTCTTCTTCCGATTGATTCGTAGTCCAATTCTACTTCCAGCTTCGTTAAGTTCGTTGAGCATCGTCTCTGCTTCAGTGATAGAATTCGAAAATAAGACGATGTCGTCTGCAAATCGAAGGTTGGATAGGAATTTTCCATCCACTCGTATGCCCCTCTCGTCCCAGTCGAGCGACTTCATGATCCACTGCAACGCCGCGGTAAACAGCTTCGGCGAGATAGTATCGCCCTGCCTGACGCCCTTCTCGATGGGGATGGTTAAAGGACGGTCAAACAGTTGTAGCGTCGTTGAGCAGTGTCTGTAACAGTCAGCTAAGATGTTAACATAGGATGACTCCACTCCTTGGTCGACCAGCGCTGACAGGATGGCGTTCGTTTCGACGCTGTCAAAGGCTTTCTCGTAGTCGACAAAGGTCAGAACGAGAGGCATATGGTATTCACGACAGACCTCTATTACTCTCACGACAGTCTGGATGTGGTCCATGCAGCTGAATCCCTTGCGGAACCCAGCTTGCTCTACTGGTTGCGCTTCATCCAGTGTACTCGAGATGCGCGTTAGAATGATCTTCGTAAAGAGCTTGTAGAGCACGCTCAACAAGCTGATTGGTCGGTAATTACGAAGATCTTCTCTGTCACCCTTCTTGAATAGAATGACAGTGCGCGAAGTTCTCCACTGGTCCGGAATCCTTCCCTTTCGAAGATAGGACGTCATATGGGCTGCCAAAATGGCATGAAGTGAGTGTTTCCCTGCTCTAAGGAAGTCGACCGAGATCTTATCGGGTCCGGGAGCAGTTCCCTTCTTCATGCTGTCGATGGCAACTCGGACTTCTGAGGTAAGGATCGTAGGTGGTCGGGGGGCAGTGGGGATAACAGGGTCTGGTACGGGTGTGGAGGAGCGGAATAGACTTGTGTAGAACGTTTCCGCTATAGATTCCATCTCCTTTCTAGAAGTAGTGAGGGTTCCGTCCTCTCTCAGGAGAGCAGAAAGTGGTACGCGATGATCGGTGAGGTCCCGCTTGCACTTCTTTATACTTGATCTTCCTTGTGCAGCTTCGAGGATTTTTCTTTGCCTGAACTGTCGTATGTCCTCCTGCAGCGCTATTCTGCAACTGGTGTCAGCAATCAGTCGCTCGAGGTGGGTTGCATTCGGATCAAGTCGCAGGCTCCTTCGCTTACTCAAGAGTTCTCTCGTTGACGTCGAGATGCGTTCGGAGCTCCTTCGCTGAGTAAGAGAAGCCGCATCAGCACAGGCTTGTCAGATGTTCTCATCGTACACGACCGATCTTCTTGTCTTCGGGCGGTGCAAGGCTCGTTTTTCAAGCCTGGTAGATAGACGAATTTTCGCCCGAAGAAGCCGATGATCAGATCCGGTACAGAAAGATGGCACTACAGCGACATCACAAAGGCACCGTCTCCTGTTCGTAATAATGTGATCGATCTCGGCACGTGTCGTGCCGTTGGGTGATTCCCATGTCCAGCGGCGATGTTCCTTCTTCTCGAACAAAGAGTTACCGTGGAAGAGACGAGTCGCGGACATGAGCCCAGCAAGCCGATTTCCGTTTTCGTTCCTTTCGCCAATCCCAAACTGGCCAATCCTGTCTTCTTTTTCTTCCACCTTACCGATCCTCGCATTGAAGTCTCCGACAATGAATTTATAGAAGGACTTCTCGGTGCGGATGACTTCCTCCAGCTGATCGTAGAATGCGTCTAATTCGGAATCATCAGCGCCCATGTGTGGTGAATAGCAGCTGATGATACAGATGGACTTTTGACGCCGCGGCTGAAGACGGAGGATGGCAAGGCGAGGAGAGAGGATTTCGTAGGAGTCAACGTGTTGGACGACAGATGGGTGAACGGCGAACCCGACGCCACCGATGTTTCGCGATGGAAACTTCTCACCACGAATGACAAGAGTTCCATCGAAGAAATGTCGTATATCGGTCTTCTTACACTTCGTTTCCTGGAGCGCGATTACGTTGTACTTGATTCGACTCGCGGCATCAAGCAGGCAACGAAGGTCGGCATCACTGGAGACAGTTCTCGCGTTGTAAGTGCAAATTCTGAGGCAATCTCCATGTCGTGTTCTCGTGTCGTCTTCGTCCAGAGTCCATGACGTTCTACGCAACCCGAGATTGTGCAGCCTCTCGCCGGTCGTCGTACCGCCCAACGTCGGAGGCGGCAGAGCCCAGCGTGCGGGGTACTGAGGCTTTCTTCTTGCGGTTTGAGCTTGAAATTCTCCACTCTAGGATAGCGTAGCTAGCGCGTTCCTATACCTGCACCATAGGCGTCGCTTACCTTAAAGGTCAGAGGAGAGTCCACCTAGCGACAATCGCGATCGGGCCGGTGGTACCCGATAGGATATCCGATGTTCTTGATTGGACAAGGGTTTTTGAGGCGACCCTTAACCGCCTTTTTGCATTCCTATCATCGACTTTTGCAAGCTTTTGGGTAACCAGATACAAACCATCCGTAGCTGATCCTCACCGCAGGATACTTAGCCTACGACGCCTCACAGCCATTTCAGGAATGAACCAAGTTACCACTGCGGAGACAAGGAGTCCATCCCCTGAAACCACCTGCATCTCAAGGAACGCGCAGTCCGCTCTCGGCCTCCCTTCCGGAGCATGCTCCAGAGGTGAGTTGCCCGGGTGACCCCACGGGGAGGGGTCGGACATGTCACCGCACCCGCAGCGAAAACAACTACGGTATAGGAGAACGCGCGATTGGAGCACGATATTTGTGTCGGCTTTGATTGCGACAAGGAGTTTGAAGCTTAATAGCCATGGATTTGATAATGAACGAGGAAATGGTAACCAGAAGTGGACCGCTAACTAGCAGTGAAGAGGGAGGTAGGTTATTTTTGCAGAGATGGATGGTAGAGCTTCTGGAGAACCTGGAAGAAATGGTTGATGGACGTTTGATGAGAGTTAAGATGTTATACCCTTATGCAGAAGTCTATACAACAATATGAACCCACAAAATGCAAGCACAAGCGACACTATTAAACCATCGTTCACCGATAATTCGTAAAACACCATTTTAGTGGCATCGCCCGGAATCGTGTAAGTCACAAAACGTTTTCAATAATGAGACAGAATTAGTGATTCACCGCATTTATCAATACAATGGGTGTGAGCGCGGGCAAGTAAGGAATCAGAAACTTACAAATTCACGCATGCAAAAAAGCTGCTCCAATCGCGCGTTCTTCCATACCGTAGTTTTTTCGCTGCGGGAGCGCCAGCCTGCCGCGCGATGTCGCGTTGCGAATGAGCGAAAAAGTCGCGTTCTGTCCTAAGTACCCACACCCCGAGGAAAGCGTTGTTAAAGTAGAAGATTCACGCTTTTTTAACAGGTGCTCCATTTGTTTCGAACGCTTTCTAGTTCGCGAGAAATCTGCGTCGAGGAAATGTCAAGGAAATTTTCGAAGCCACTCGAAAACTCTATTACTCCCTCGCCGTAGTAGGGAACTTC
The DNA here is from genome assembly GCA_036418205.1 of Ostertagia ostertagi. Classification (NCBI taxonomy): domain Eukaryota; kingdom Metazoa; phylum Nematoda; class Chromadorea; order Rhabditida; family Trichostrongylidae; genus Ostertagia; species Ostertagia ostertagi. The sequence continues at coordinate 336 of MU870530.1, read as the reverse complement.
TTTGAACACCTTCAAAACTTCTGTACACGTCAGTTCGATGGAGTAAATTGAAAATGATGCACTTGGCGCGGATCCATTCCGTTCTTGTATGCGCCATGCAGTGACCCCACTCGGAGTCATTGGGAAGGTGTTTTGTCCTAGTGACGACTTGCTTAAGCACACCAAAAGATATTTCCAGTATTAACTAATTAGGATAACTCTTGTGGTCATAGTGATGTCTGATCATTCCTTTATTCAAATCGCTTCCTTTCCAACCCGTTCTGATGAATGACACGCTTGCGGTTGCAGGATCTGATGATGCCAAGAAGGCTGCGAATCTGCCTGTTTCTCTCTCTT
>MU870529.1:2917-22496 GCA_036418205.1 Ostertagia ostertagi | reverse complement strand
AACTGTTAGTGAACTCAAAGAAATCATGATAGTGGACGAGCACAAGGATAACACGAAGCCTAGGAAGTTAAACTTTCGTGGAATATCCTCTCCCTAAAACATTCCATTTAGCCAGCTCGTGCTCCGCATTCTCCTCGCAAAATACTCGGTCAACGACCGCGAGACGTCGATAACGCGGGCGGGTCAACTTCTCCAACAAAGTAAGTTCTAAAAGTTCTCAGTTCTCTCAAATTCTCGTGTACTCTCGCGAACGGGCAGCACCGTATAAGGTCATTTTCTTTAAGAGCGTTTATATTCTATATTGATAATCTAAAATGGTTTTTATCCTCTCATTGTTCTATCACAGTAGCATCGCTTTCAGATCTCCCAATCGTTCTTCTGTTGGCGACGGAGAGCCTATGGCTGTCACGGTGAAGGAAGAAGAACATGTAGTGAGTAAAGCAGTTTTGTTGTATACTTGCCAGTGTTATTCTTTGCTTGTGTTTATAAATAGGTTCTTAGGTTGAAAAGATGGAAGTTGATGAAACCGAATCGAAATTGTCAGACAATGGCCTAGACTCACCGAGGAGCCAGTCGGATACGAAACGCCCACGGGGTAGGCCACCCAAAAAGGTGTGCTTTAGTTACAATAGAATCAAACAGTGATGCGTGCATCTTAATGCGATTTTCTTCTTTGCATGACGAGAGGGTTTTTTCAGTCATCATCAGCAGCAACACTTGTGGAGGAGTCGTCCACTCGAGACGGTTCACCAATGTCAGTCAAAGCGTCTGAAGAGCAGAAGTCTCCCACACGCGCAGAGACACGTCGCAGCGCTGCTCGTGGTGAAGCGAGTGTGTCAGCAGCGACCTCCACTGCCACTGAGAAGGATTCCATCCATGTTGTTGATAGTCCCGCGGGGTGAGTACTGCTTATCGTTATCAATTTTCAATCAAGTGAACACCTTTTCAAAGGTAAGATACCACCAAGGCTTTAGATTTCCGGAATACATGGACCCAGGTTTGGGATTGAAAAAAAACTGGTAGGAGCTAGATAGAACCGATAGTTTCTGCTAACTGGCTAGACAACATTTAACCCTTTGACGACCGTGTGGCCCGCCGGTGGGCCACACTTTCGCTCGGTGGCGACACGTTTTTAGGGGTTTATTTTGGCATTTTTTATGTTTCAAAACTACACAAATACATCATCGAATTCGCGGAATAATGCGCTAATTACTAATAGTGAAATTGTTGGAGAGTTAATGATTATTGATGAAAAAATTTAGAAAGAAGTGAAGTGACGCATTCATAACGGCGGTCGTCAAAGGGTTAACGAGCTTATTTCGTTAACCATTCCTGGTTTTTTTGTTGTCGCACCTGAGAGAAGAGTTGAAAACTGGTGATTTCAGTCCGGGCTACACCCAGGAAGGAGGCGCCCCGAGGCCTGGCTGTGGACTTCTCCTCTACTCGGAAAGACTTCCAATGCAGGACGAACCAGTGCTGGAGCAGATTCCCCGGATGTGAGGGAAGGAAGCAGAGAACGCGAATCTGTTAAAAGGTATTGTTCTCATTGAGAATGTGGTCCTGACCCGTTTTGCAATTATTAGAATTTGCTGTTATCGAAATAGGCTTTCGTTCAACATGAGGCCAGCCGTACTCGTGAATTTGTGTGAATGAACGCAAGAGCTGCTTCCAGTTGTCTAGTCTTCTTACTATGATCAAAGTTCCAGTCGCCAGACGCTGATGTTGCTTCACGTCTCCAATTTGGAGTGTTCACAGACAACTTTGGAGGAACTGGGACGCAAACCGCGTTGTCGATACAGATACCGGTGTTTTCAGGCGGTGAAGGAGACGTGGTCTCGGTAAGAGCTCGAATCACGTCGTGACCACAGCAATCCAGCAGTACCTTAATTGGTGAAAAGTTTCAGAGTCGTAAATCATCAAGATCTGAACGTCGAAGTGCATCGATAACGTCTTCTGCTTCAGCAAGTTCCTCACGTAGCGGTATGGCTGGCCAGACAGATGAAGTCAAATTTGACGTTGACGATAAGGTGGTTTCTTGAAGATTTGGCTGAAGGCATTTTTTATTGAAAATTACCAACTGTTCCTGAAAGTTTCTTCCGAAGGAATGCTAAAGTGTTGAAGTTTAGATTGTGGTTGGATGGCCTCTCAGTGATGTGAGAATGCTTCCACCTTCTACTTCGACCCTTCTCGTGCCCAAAACAGAATCAGAAGTCTTGAAAACGGTAAGGTGCTTTTCACACGTAATCTTGTTGGGTCCTGGTAAGAGGCGAATCTACATTTTCGTTTTCTTTCAGGCACATTGTAAAACTGATCAGAGCTCAAGAATCGTTTCTTGGGATAACGTGCTTAATGGGAGCTACGACAAGGTTGGTGCAAATCGAATCCGTTATGGTTGTTTTATCTTCGGACCAGAAAATCCCATTTGGATACACCATGCAGTAGTTTTCCTAGAATTGAGGAGAAATTGGAAAGGTGCGGAGAGATTAGCGCATGCGTTGGTAGAGTATTGGTCCCGTGAGGAATAAAGTTGCGTGGCGCTTATCTCCTTGGGAGACAACCAAGTGCGTGAGCCAATTACTGTGTTTGGGACTAAGCCATTGAGAGCGGTACGGATCTTGAGGAAGCATATTGAAACTGTGTTCTCCCTGGCGTTTTTCTCCTTTTCTGGGCTTAGTCCTGGTTTCACCTACCATTGGCTGTTTTGAATGTCCCCCCTCCCCTCCTACCAAAGTTATGAGCGAAGATTTGCCTTATTCCCTTTCCCTGAAAAATGTAATGGAAAGTTTGTGGCTCGTGCAAGACGGTCATACACCTTTTACCCTATAGGAGTAATAGACATTCGGCTTAGATTGATCAATATCTTTCAAGACGCGCCACGCATTTGGCTTCCATTCAGAATCATAATGACCTCTGAATGTGTGTTTGGTCTGTACAATTGATTGTGGTGACTTACTCTCTCCATCCGTTTGAGTCTTCTCAGTTAAATGAATCCGAGGCAGGGGAGGATAGGCTTGCGTTTGTGTATCGATTCGAGATTTGATACCTGCCACTAACTTTCTCTTCATCATTCTCTCACGGCGATGATGTTCTATGAGCTACCAGTCCAGCGGTTCTAATCTAAGCGGTGGAAGAAATTACGGTAGTAACCTTGATCCTTCCTGGTCCATCCGGTAATGAATGTAGGAGAAGTGAAACGAGGGCGCTTGATAAATTGTAATTTTCGATTCCAGAAAACGTCAGAAACGTTGAAGGCTTCAGAAGAACGCATTCACACATGGGATGTGTGCTACTGTCATTTCAGCGAGGAAGCTTTGCAAGGTTAGTTCTGTCATTTCTTCATCTACACTTTATGAGCTTGTACAAGTGAATGCGCGCTTTCTTGTTTATAAAATTACGTTTACATGTTGCGAGACATTTCATGAAGTATTTTTATAGTTGCAAAGAATCTCGGTTTGACGCAGCCGTTAGATGAGAGATCTAACTTTTCGTTGGTCTCATCACCACCAAAGCGATCACGCAAGGAAGAAAAACCACCTGCATCACCTGCACTAACGTTGACTCCCAAGGTGAGTTAGGCGGATTTCACACGAACCGAAGCGAAGAAAATAATGGCATGAGTGGGCGGATATGTGCCATTGAATCCGGTTTCCTTGTGGCTGTGCCAGTAAAAGGGCGAAGAATTCGCAGAGCTAGCCACATCAGTCAGTGTTGAACAATCGTTAAGGCCACAAGTCGGGATTAGGTCCTAGAGCCATTCCTTTCTAGAAGGAGAAAAAAGGGTCCCATGGGTAGGAGGCGCGAACTGTCGCGACTCAAACAAAGTGCGTGGGCAGCAATGCTAAGACATTCGCCTTTATTGTGTTTGCCCTGCTGCCATCGTAACCAAACCCGCAATAAGTGGTGTTTTTTTTGTCGCCCCATACGCGTACTCTCTATCTTTCCTCTCCTCGTGGCGCTATGTCTCTCCACCTTACTACGGCCGGCTTCACAAGGTTTTTTTGTTTCCTATGATACCTTTTGCCTTTTCTTCCCATTAATGATCCTTGTTCCACTCCTTGCCTAATTTGCCTAATTTTCAAGCAAATTAGCATGCCAATCCAACGCAGCCTCGTCCTTCCAAGGCAATGGTTGGAGAGGAGGTAGCAAGTGCAAAAATGCATTAAGTGAACGACCAAAGGAAGGCCTTTAATTCCCCGGTTTCTCTCGAGCACAATAATTGTATTCTTCGCTTGCCGAGAATGAACTGCTTGTTTTTGTCATGAATGCCTCAAAGCACTTTTATTTGAAGGGTCGGATGATGTCCACATGGAATACGTTGCAAGAAGCACCGGCATTCGGCTATTTTCCTTCATCCAGTAACGGATAGAGATGCGCCAGGCTATAGCCGAATTGTCTTTTGGTACATTTTAGCTGTCTTTGTTGAATCACGTATCATTCTATTTTCCAATACTCCTCACCTTTTTAGTCCTGTGGATTTGACCACGTTGAAGCGTGAAATCGATGCCAGTGGTAACGCCCACAACCCAACGGTTCTGTTGAAAAAGTGAGTTACACATTGTCATACGAAGGCGTTGGGAAGGGGGTGGTCGGGAAGATCTTGCATGTTCAAACGGTTTGACATCCCTTACATTTTTGGTTCCGAAAAGCGACGGGCGCAGAAGACGGCTTCAGGACTTACAACAATCTATCATATCTGATCTCTTTTTCACAAATTATAGCATACATTATACGAAGTTATACGACATCAGCCTTAGTGGGTCCCCAGCAAGATCCCCTATCACTATCACCTATCATGGCTGTTTCCATAGATTGTCCCGAGGGGTGTCCCCCAAGAGGCCTATGGCGCGGCGCGAAGGAAGAGACGCAGATGCGGTAAAGAGACGAGTTGCAGCGCGTGCTGTGCGATATGAGACGTAGTATGGTACACTCCGTTCCGTAACCCGCTACAGTATGCGCTGCGACTCGTCCTTTTGCCGCGTCTGCGTATCTTGCTTCGCCGCGCTCGATGGCATCTTGAGGACCCCGAGATGCGCGGTGCCCGTGACCAGGCGACACTAGAATCGCCCCGCTTTAGAGGGATTGTCACACGATGTTCAGGTAGCGACAAATGCTCTAGTTTTCTCTATTTTGCACTTCCTTCAAAGATTCTCGTCAAAACAAAAACAACTCCCTCTTAGCAACTGCAACCACGACTCGAGCACCTTCCACAAATACGACCCCTTTTAAACTTTTGTCCTTCGTCAACCCTAATCTGCACCAGGGTCCAACCATTCGCTGTTTCGCAGTTCCAATTGGACAATCTTCCCTCTCAGAAGGTCTGATACGCTCCCACAACCATCATCTTTAGAGGGGTCCTCCAATACGATCCCCGCCAACAGGGCTGTTTCTATAGTACGTGATTCTATTCTGACTATGTGGACCAGTCAACACGCTCCTAACTCCACCCACTTTTCCCCCAGGATGGCCGTCGGGCGAAGTGGAGGGGGGGGGGGGGACGGCTGCCATACGGCGATGTCTGATTCCCTATTCTCATGTTTTTGAATTTCCGCCAAAGATTTTAAAAACACTGTCAAACCCATCCCTCTTATCCCGCAACCGCGATTCCCAGGAATACTATCCCTTTTTCCTCCCACCACAACCATCGGCTTTAGAGTGGTCCTCCAGTACGACCTCCCGCCAACAGTGCTGGTTCTATAGTACTTTTCAACCTTTCTCTCGTTTCAGTTACCGAATACCCCCTACCCGTACCTATGTTGAAACTTCGCAGGACGCCAAATTGACTCTGATATGCTCCCCCTTTCGAATCGCAGATACGTTTTCTCCGTTACGCCTTTGTACTAATAGACAGTTGCTCTTTTTTCCATTACTGTGCTTCAGTTATCGTTTTTCTAATCTTTCTTTTTTTGTAAGTAAGTTTTCTGATCTGATGATTGGAGATGGTACTGGAAATTGAGGTGATTCTCGTGCGGCAGTTTGATGACTTTTCCTTTGAAGCGTTGATTTCATCTCCATAGCCATCCATGTGGCTAATAAAATATAACAATCCATGAGGCAAAATGCGATTGAAATTGTTGCAGGGTATTTATGATGTTTTTACGAATGCAATCATGTTCAACAGTACCGGTCATGATGTAATTCCTATGCAAAGGAGATGTGCAAGGCTACGATAGGAGAATGCACTCTGACGGTATGGGGAAGTTTGCATTTGTCAAGATTCATAGAGCGAGGATGCACACTTTTAGAGTGTTCTTATACGTATTTCATTTTTTTTGGCGATTGAATCTAATGTTAATCATTGTTTGCTAACGATTGACCCCAAGAATGGAGCTTTCGTGGCGCACATCGAGGAGCAGACAAGCTGGAGATGTCCAGCTTGGTTCTCAGACCAACTATCCAGAGTCACCGTGTGTTCGCAACTATTCGAATTGCGAGGGGGTCCATTTCAAGTTTAAACACGGTGTCATGGTGGGAGCAGAGGTTGTTGAAATTGCTGAAGAGGGTTGTGTTTTTTGACGAATTGAAGATTTGCGAAAGTAGTAAGAACTAGGCTCTAAGTGGATTGCGCTTCATGATGCCAATTTACCCCTGCTCGACGGTCGTTTTGGAGGGAAAAGTGGGCGGAGTTGGGCTGGTCTCGACCGGTCTCAGAATCAGGTACTATAGAATCGTCCATGATGGTGAGGGTGGTGGTCGGAGAAAGGAGAAGGGTGAAGGAGGATCGTATTGAGGGAGCCTTTCAAGATTGATAGTAGTGGTAGGGGGTCGCAGAATATTTGAAAAAGTGCGAACGTGACGGTTGACCCTGCCACTAACTCTTATGTTAGTAATATGTATAAGTTTTTATTTGTAGCCGAGAAGAAGGTCGAGCTTAACGCCTACAGGACAACCTCGAGGTCCATCGAGGAAGAGACAACAATGAGAGGATATATTTTAGTGAAACAAGTTATCTTTTCTGCTGTCAGTTGAGTTCAGGATTATTTGCTTCACGTCATTGCTTTGTCGTGTCGAAGTTGTAATTTTATTGAGATGGCAGTCTTTTTTGTATGTAGTGATTGTAATTATCTTTCGTCATAAAATGTCGGCTTTGCCGGTCTGTTTTAACTGATGTGAAAATGGAAGTTGAATGAGAAATGTGTTTTCAAAGACCAGCGTTTCTTCTTTGTCTCTTCGTCTCTGTCGTCTGCAAACTCCAAAATGAAGTAGGGATGGCAAGTGTTGGCTCAGCAAAATCATATGGGCGAGAATCTGATTTCCATTGCTGTGAAGGTACTTCTGTCGGTTTTTACCATTTCTCTGCATCAGTTTTCGTCGCTAGATTCTTTTCCTTTTAGTTTTCCTTTTTTCGCCCTTGCTAATGTTGATCGTTCATGCCTCTCAGCGCATTCCTCTGGTTTCTTCAATTGTTCTCATCTCTCGTTCCAATGGCCATTAAGCTATGCGCTTGTCTTCTTACACCGCTTGTCATTTTTTACGCTATCTTACACCTATTTTAATCTCAAAGCTTCGGGATAAAATAGGTGTAGGAGTACGTTCACTAATGAGGCTAGAGAGGTGGAGTGGTCTGAAAGAAGAAAAAAGCAAGAGAAACCCCCGTTACGCTATTCCCGTCCATTCCACCTTGGGGTATACAAGGGGCGTGTTGGACCAGTTTCGCTCAAGTTGTTCCAGTGCCAATGACTTGGAATCACAATGGAACCGCTGCCGCAACTACGCCCCGCGCTTTAGACAGCGTCACGTGGCAACCGACAGAGGAAGGCGGGGCTTGCGGACGAAGGAGTGGATTGCGGGTTTAGCGAGCTTCCAGCGCCTTTGTCGCGCACTTTCAAGCCGGCAAAAGGGGCGCGACATTAACGCTTGTACGCCTGCCTATCGTTTTTTCGGAGATGTAAGGTAAGCGCGTCTGGTCGTCGGAGCATGCCTTTAATAAATGAGCAAGATCTCCAGGCTACCCTCTTTTAAACCACGCTTACTTCCGTCTCGAATCAAGAAGCTCTACGGAGTCCCTAGCAATGTGTCCCTGTCTATCACAGCATCGAGGTCATGGGTTATAATTTGAAAACTCAGTACTTAAAATCAGATAGTTGGGTTTAAAAGTTTGGGGCAAGGTCGTCGGTTTGACTGGCCCATTTGGATTATGTCCACATGTCCTCTTGGCTGTTCGTCAAAATGCAAATCCCGGGCTCTGATTTCTCTCTGTACAAAATTGCATCAGCACACGCTATAGGTCGCGGACTGCGGTGTTTAAACGTGTATTGCGAAAACGTTTCCCACAATGAGCTTCCCCGGGTCTGAGAACAAATAAGATCTAATGGGCAATGCGAAGAAAAATCGCAGCTGTCAATGGACTTCCATCATTGTTATCAGCATGCTTGAAGTCAATGCCGACTATAAAAACAGCAAACTTTAGCTTGACATATGCAGGGTATAATCTCCTCTGCTGTTTGGACTATATGAACTCATTGCAGGCACTCCATCGCAAGGTAAGTGCCATTTGCATCGAATCAGATTTCAGTAATTTTCCGGCAGACTATACTAACCGCTGCTAGTGATTGCATGGTTCGAGGATGTCTCGCACCGTGCTACAGTTCGGTGTACTGAAAGAGGGCCCGGCTTGGTCTGGTCTTGATACGAATGTTGGTCAACCTTAATACGCCAATTTAAGTCTCAACATGCAATGCAAGGTTCTTGTATTGTGAAAAGTATCGTCATGTCTGGTGAAAATTTTGGTCAGTACGACGTTCCTCCAAGGTCAAACATACAGCAGCAATGTCCTCCGAGAGATTGGTATACTGTGTTTACTAGTGTTATATCCTCAAATCTTAAAAGGATCACAAAATTTCGAAGAGAAAAACTCTCGAGGCCATCGCTTATTTTTTTCTGACAAAAAAAAGAGAAGCACGGAAAACCGTTTCTGCGAACTCTTTTGACCGGTACCGTACATTGTGAAAGAGTACCAGGGAAGCCGATTTCGATCTTGGAACAGGGTCGTGATGATGGGAATTGAGAGGTTGTGTTGTGGTGGAGTGGGAGAGGGGTTTTTGAGGTTTTTTCAAGACTTCGAAAAATGGCACAAGATGACGCTTGACCCTGGCTATGTACGTCCCCTCTCCATCTTCCTCCGACGGGCCAGTTTCACATTACCCGAATATCCAAGTCCTACCTGCCCTACAGGCGCCCTCCTCCTATCAAGGGAAAAAAGACCCCTGTAGAGGCTAATTGACTACATGAGGCTTGTCTGGACTTAATGGCACATTCCAAAGCTAATCATAAGGAAGAGCATTTTCCATCCAAGCTATTACGCTCGTTCTTGATGAAGACAGCTATTGAACCTTTTATTCACCGTCAAATAATTAGATATCGTATTCGGCTGTTTATTGCGCCTCTTTGTTTTGTCTACGTTTTCTATGACGGTCGTGCCGCTGTGACGTTGCCTGGCAACATGCTTTCTACCCGGCTGTCGTCATTCGCTTTGGAAACGCTCATAAGGGCGTATCGTCGTGAGTTTTTGACATTTTTTTTGTTTTTGCAATTCTGAAAAGTGCAAAAAGGCCCTCTTCGGCAGCATTAGAGATTACTGTAGTCATCCGAGCCGCATTCTTCCTGTATGTCTCCTTGCCAGGGAGGGCGTCGCACAAAGAGGATTATCAGAACATGAGGATTACTTATATGGAGGGGTTGATCAGCTGGGTCTAGAGCCTCCCCTTGTTTTCATAATTGGATTACCGCTCAACATTAGATCAAAATTGTGTTGTGGAGCGCCTCTCTAGCGCAACAAATAAGTAAATAAATAAATAAGTAAATAAAATAATTGAATAGGTGAATAGCTCGATAAATAAATAGAGAGAAATTGTAGGAACAGGTTTCAGCTACATGTAAGTAAGCCAGGGCTGAAGCGTCGATCTCCATCACAGGGAGTAAGGGGTATCTTAACGGGTCACGGTCCCTGGCATCTACATTTTACCATTTGATTCTTTCCAAGGTATTTAACAACGGGCTGAGTCCTGCTATCAGTACTCGGCTATTTCCAGGACCATGTCGGGCGCTAATTCTGTGGTGAATGTATTCCAAAACTTGTTTTCAAATCATGGATCAACGTTCTTGAATATTATTCTGGTCGTGTCCACCATTGGTGGCCAGTCGGTAAGTCTCTTCGTTCTGCTGCTGAGTTGCTCACCTGGCGAAGTCAGGCCTTCATCGCGTCTGGCGCTGCCTTAAAGTTGTAGTGGTTTGCACTGCCGCTTCTCTCAAATCTCTCAGAAGCATCTGTCTTTGCCAGTTTTGCTGTTTTAAACAAACATTTCTGAGTGCGCTGTTTCACTCGGCGCTCACCCTTGGCTCGAAAATGTCCTGACAATGAAGAAAGGAGCAGAAGGTGTCAAAATTTCCATGAATAATGATTATCTGCGTATGTGGTATTGCAGGAGCTCACACAAAACAGAAAAAAGCGTGCATTTTAGAGTGAGAGATTATGACGACGAGGCAACGAGAGAAGATAGAGGCGAGAGAGACACGCAGACAAAGGCTGGACTGTTATGTCGTCACGTGGGGTTAAGACTGATAACGCTCATCACTGTAGGCTTCTTCTGCTGCAGGATGACACAATTTGCTAAGCCCTCTGGTCTGCGTTCCATGGTCCCTCCGTACAAGCTGCGACATTTACTAAATCTAATGTGAATGTTTCATGCATGTAAAAAGGTATCTGGAGTCCTTCCCCACATATACTCACATGCGTCGTTTCTCAGGAAATTGAATGAGAATTGGTAGAGGCATCGCCAAAGGCTGAACAAAAGGTTGAGTTCAAAGCACATATGAGAAAGCATGGATGGGTGCAAATCCAAAGGTAAATTCCAGGGTCACCTATGTGAGAAATGGGGTTGTTGTGAAATAACCGCCGTCGATCAGGAATCCTTTATTGGCAGCAATTGAACAATAAACTCAATAAGTGAACCTTACTCCACGATCGAGGTTTATATACCTAAGTCGTGGTGATATGAGATCATGGTGGGCGAAAACAGGGGTTGCGAACGAAGTCGAGGCGCGAAGTGAACCACGAATGAAGAGAAAGGGAAGAAAACCGTCAAAACGTTGACACTGAGAGATTTTTTTAGTTGGTGGACGAGCGCCACGTTGAAGCCATTGGGCGCGAAGACGAGAGTATAGGCACGAGGACGAGAGATCATAGGGGATTAGTGTAACGCAGGCACCATGATTTGTAAGCTCTTGGTTATCTTTCTGTATAGTTTCACTGTGCTCACTGAAGGTATTGGCTGACCTAGATTCGTCTTCTAATGTTCCTTTGAGCTCAAGCTAGTAAAATACATGTTGAATCAGAAAAAAGTGAGTTTAAGCTACGGTAATGGAAGTAACCATATTTTTAGATTATTCGGAAACTGACATTCGCTTGTCCATGTTCGTTTCCGCTCAATGTTTACCACTCATTGGTGTTCATGTTCGGTCCGGCGATCGCTTTATTCATCATAGGAATTGTTCTGAACACAACCACATGGAAAATTTTACACGGCACATGCTTCAGGTAATAAATCAAATAGAAATTAAATAATTTCCCCGAGGTTTACATTTCCTGGGCCAGCGTTTGTATTTCTCCCAGATGGGTGCGCTTATTTTTCTGAATGTGTAGTGGTTCGGAATGGCCTCAGCGAAGATTGATCCTGAATCTATCATGGGTCATGCGGAGGCGTCCCTCGCACCATTCTCGCTCTAAACATTGTTTTCTACGACTGAAACTTGATCTGTCCATATGGATTTGATGTGATACAACCTACAAAGATCGAGCATTTTCTCTGACTGAAGCCCCTATGACCACCTCCCTTCCAGCATAGTTTCCTTGGCCTTACTCCTCTTTCTTTTCGTTAGAGATCTAATTACGACTTTGTGAGTCATTCAATTCTTCCTACTTTTGGAGTGGTAACAGGGTTCTCTGAGTGAGCAAAAGATGATATTAGGCAGAGCAAAAGAAAAGGAAAAGGACCTCTCCCCCACCTTTCTTTGAGGGAGAAGAATATGTTCATTCTATAGTAAGAACATTTTTAGCTCCTTTATATTTTATTGCTTTTCCTACGTGGTATTCCTCACTGATTTTGCACACCTTTGAGTGTGTTGGAATAAATAACAGATAATGAAATAAACAAATGAATAAAGGTTAGGTGTTTTTGACATTTGCTGAAGAAGCCGGAGCTATGCATATTCGGTTACTTCGTCAAGCTTATTTGCCCTCTAAAGCTCTGAATGAAGAATGCGATGATTTCATTGGGCGAGCAATGTTGTGAACAGATTAACTGGATGGGTAATGTGGGTATTCAGGAGAAAGAGTAGCTTATTTCAGCACAAGCGCTCTTGAAGCGATTCTGCCTTTCCATCAAAATTCCTGCTCCGTCTCAAATCATATACCGTGCCACGAAGTGGTTGCCTTCGCTGATGGCCGCTCTTCTGTCCGCTGTCTAGCTCTTATACGGAAGCACGGCGTTTTCATGATGGCATCGACTACCGTTGAATCACTTTCAGCGCCACAAATCGACAGGCAGAATAAGAGCCTCATTTTCCAGGTTTTAGACCGTGTTAGCCTGCTTTTCACTGCAGCATCCCTTAACATCCCAACGTTCATTATCGATCGCCAAGCAATTCTCATACTCACTGCCTTCAGAAACTCTACATCATATATAAGCGAGATGAATTGTAGAGTGCCTGAAACTCGTCACTCATGGTCGACCTTATTCGCATCTTGGGTGGAGATTGTGGCGCAAGCGCTGCTTGCACCAGCTGCGTGGCTATTTGTGGTATTCCTGGACGGTGGGTGAGTTAGTTTACCTTGCAGTGTTTTGGGCATTGTCTTCATAAACGGGAACATGCCGCGCAAAACCAGTTAAGATACAAGAGTAGGGTTCAAAGAGACACCCCTATTCATAGCGTATCTTGGGGTGGTACGTTGATTGGCCCCATAATTAGTACTTGTGAATAGTGTTTGTGAACAACCAGGATCTAAACGAATAGTAGTCACAACTAGAGTTTATCGCTGGGTGACTTTCAGCAGCAATTCTTTGCTCGCGAGAGGAAGAGAGCACCCAGCTCTGCGATGAGCTCAGCCGAGACTTCTTTTTGATTGTTAGAAATGTGAGTTGGAATGAAATGGTGCCCGGTAGCGTAACTGGTAGCGCACTTGCCCGGTAAGCGAGAGGTGCGGGTTTTCTAGTCCCGCCTGGGGCGAAAGTTTTGTTCACAACTCAGAATGAATCAGCCGAGACTGCCCGTCCGACGTGATTAGGCAAGATGTCAGAATTTCTCGTTTTTTCTATTCCTTTGCAGAAAATTATCCCCAGAAAATGTATTCTTCTCATATCGTCGAGAAATAAAACCCCATTGGGCCAAATGCGATCCCATTCTCTGAAACTCAAGGTACGTCCCATGGTCTTATTCGGAGGAACGAATTTTGGCCTTGCTTTGGCCAAAGTACTTTGGCTCAGCCAATATCGAGGATTCTTCGACACACGAACTGGGCGGTGTCTTACATTGGGAAAGAGGGGTCCGTATTTGGAATCGCGATGTATTTCGGAAACAGGATCCTCCAGTTTAGGTTTGGGACTAATGGTAAGAGAACATGAATAGAAGGAGGGGGATCGTTTTGGGGCAACGCACTCCTGGAGGTGTGGCTCACTGCGGGACAATACTCACGTGAAACCCTTGTATATTGGAGAGCTTATGTCAGCAATTTCGTGTCAACACTTTACCTGTCATTCTGCTCGATGTTCCAGCTACTATCGTTGTCTTCTTGCACATAACTATTGCCCGTTGAACACATCACATCACTGCGTGAACATCACTGTGCTCGAATACTATAAAAGTAGCCAGGAATTTGAACAAAATGTCTGGCGAAGGGAAGGTGGGTTGACTATTTGACATTTTTAGTATACATGTGAAAAATGTTTCAACAACTACGCGCTGCACTGCCTTCATGAATATTTCCAACGCAGTTGCTATCTCTGAGCCTGATTGCCATTATCAACAAGATTTAATCTCAAGCTCTTAACTCACAACTCCATATACAGGGGGGCAAAAAAAGTCACTTTGCCCATGGCGCACATCATCAAATTTTTCGTCGCACAGGATGCCGTTGTTGATGAATGTTTTACGGCAGAATATTCCTTAGGTGTCCCCCATAAGCAGAAGCAGGCCCTCCTTCACTGCCCCCACCGTCTTCAGAATATGACGTCATCTGCCGTCACCGTCGAGCTCAACGAGGCTTACCGTAATCGCTCCGGCCTGAAGCTGCTACATAATTTCTTCAAGATTAACTGGTGAATAGCTTCCAGAGACACTAGCTGTGACTGTGCAAGACCGCTTTTGACCAGCGTTTCAGGGACGTCGTAATGGTCTATGGTACCTCGTTGAGCTCGTACCGTGAACCATGTTTCCGTGGGAAAATCTTCTGATGTCGTGTAGAAGGCTGTCATGTAACCTTTTTGATATGATCTAGACAATGACTTAGATTAGAGTTATGATGTTAACCCTTCAAACAAAGGTTGAGCTCATTTGGTTTGGTTCTGCAACGTGTATTTAATCCGTTTTGAATGTGGAGGGAAGTGACCTTTTTGGCTCTCCTGTATGTCTGATTTTTGAAGCGGAGGTTTTAGTACTGCCCGCATTGTATATGCAACCTCGATGGATGTGGGTATGCGGGCAAAATCTGAGGCTCAATCGCAAATTTACGGCTTGTATGATTATTACTGTTTGTTGAAGGCGTAGCGGCGGTTTCTCGGTATGGTCGTTTTCTTTTCTTTTTATGTGCTTTGCTCTCAAAATACAGAGAGTCGAGTGTGGGAGGTCATTCTGAGTGACTAGCGTCGGTGGTCAAAACTGTCCTTGTACTACCAGAAATTTGAGCCCGTCTAGGAATATATTGGAGCGAGCACTGATTACAATTGGTAACAATATGAAGTCGGTAACGAGAGAATCTAAATCAGATGTAATGGTCAATCGGGGAAAACAGATATGATTAGATGAAGTTGAAGCAGTTTAAAAAACAGAGGTTTCTCCCAAAACTGTGATGGTGACATTGACAAGGAGGCGAATATCCGTGCACCGTCACCGCGGCGAAGTCAGCTCCGTATATCTGGTGAAAAATGGCCGAGTCACGCCGTGCTTGGGAATCAGAAATGCTAGGCCTTCAATATGGCGTGAGGCTTGGGGTTCTCGAGAGATTTTACGGTCGTCTACAACGACACAGTGAAATTTATCTTTTAATTTCGACTGTCAAAATGCATGCGCCTGTCTTGTTACCGTAATTTGTGGCCATTCTGTAGATCACAAGCTCAGAAACACTAAGTACCAAAATATGATAACAGTTACTTTCAGTGATCTGCATTGTTCCGCATGTGTGACAAGGTACACCTATGTTCAACGGCAGTATGTGGAAACCTATAAAAATGAGGAGACCAACAAGTTTGAATGGCCGACAAAAGTTAGGGTGGTTATTTGTGAATGGAATCACATGTCTTTTTCCGAGGTTTATTGTCTTAACAGTCTATGCAAAACAAGAGCGAAATTAGCGCACCAAGCAAGTCTCGCTGCACAATCTTCGAAATCGCTTGACTTTTACGACACTTGTCCGTGAGGGTAGAAACTGACTAGGTAGAGAATACCGGCGGTTACTAGCCACGTCAAAGCCAGTGCAAGTGGATGGCGCGATTCCAACATATTTCCGATACCAGTTCTATGAGAATAATTGGAGGAAAGTTTCCTGTTGCAAATGTAGTCTTAAACCCATTGGCCATGTTTATGTGATCATTCGTCAAAAACACACCAGATACTAACTGATGTGGCAATGAAAAGGAAAATAAGGAGAAACGGTCAAAAAGCGGCTGAATGGACCAATTGCGTCAATGCGCCTGGAACGGAGACTGCAGCCAGTGTAATAGTGGTTTGGACGAGTTCCCAGCAATATGCATGCTGTTGCTAGCTGGCACCATGCCAACAAACACCATGCTCAACGATAAGCTCTTTTTCCTTAGTATTTCACTGTGGTGATTGAGATCACAAATACTTTTAGGAACACGCGGCGACGCTGGCCGAGCGTAACGCACGTGCGTTCTTCAATCACAAGGATTGGTCAAAGCGGGATTGGGATTGGGTTTTCAGGTTCCTAGCGTCTCAGATGTGAGGCCATTGACCAAATTATTGATTAGAGTTTATATTCCATGTATTGTATTTGGCACCGTAAGAAAATACAAGGTATATACAGAATAACTCTTGCTGATAACGTATTAGAAGTCATTTTCATAATTGAAAATACGATTCCATATGAAGAGACGGTCGAAGAAGATAGGGAAACTTATTCTATACGTGTGTAGAGACGGCGCACTCCCTAAGGGTGCGGACCAACATGCAATTTGCATTGAGTGATATGCCCCGGCGATCCAACATGGCCTTCCCTCTTTCGCATTGGCCCGGAACGCCCACCAACCAGAGAGAGCGTTAGCGTCGAAGAGGGCACGATGAGGTCGCTCAAAGTGCGAAAAATCAACGCAAGCGCAGGGGCGTCTTGGCGTTCTCGATAGCTGTTAAATTTAATGGTGTCCATTGTCATTCTTACTTATTCCAGTTGCGACCTTATTTCCAATAAGCTACCTTTTCACCGTGAAACACGCTTCAAAGGGACGTCACACAATTAGATAAATAACCAGGCCTTCCATGGATAAGAAAGAGCAAATCAACGGATAAAACTGTCGCTTTTGGACCTAAAAATGATTGAAATGAGCTAGGGCCTTCGTCACTAGGCTGCAGCCAGCTGATTGCGAGTTGCTTTGCAGCTCGCAGTGGGCCATAAGGAATGGGTGCCAAATCGGGTGAGCTTCTGATATCTCTCATGTGCTGTCCTTGTACGCTCGAGTGAATTTTCACGTATGGCACTCTCCATTAAATATTTAGGGTCTTTAAACCATAGGACTCCTGTACGGCTCTTGGCGTTCTTCGTGCCCTTGGCGATCCTTTCGCACATACATCTTTCAATCTTTAGGAACGAGCCTCTTATCATTGAACATCTGTCATGGTGCTAATTTGGTCGGTCTGGTCAAAATTATAATCAATTGCTACAAATCTTTTTGATAGGGGAACGGTGCAAGGGTGACAAAGTTGGCGCTGGTACCATCAAATGAGCAGGGATCGGTTACTGGATCATTACGACGTGCGGGCATAACCGGAATTACGAGGGGAATTTTACCCACAATTGTCTGGGGTATAAAAATGAAGTTGTCTCGGGGGGCCCCGGCAAGTTTGTTGGCATGGGCCGGTATCGCAATTCTGCTA
The DNA here is from genome assembly GCA_036418205.1 of Ostertagia ostertagi. Lineage (NCBI taxonomy): Eukaryota > Metazoa > Nematoda > Chromadorea > Rhabditida > Trichostrongylidae > Ostertagia > Ostertagia ostertagi. The sequence goes on along the minus strand of MU870529.1, from coordinate 5,180 downwards.
CTACCGCATCTATAGAGAGAGAGTGCGTGGCGCACCTCAAAGAGGGATTGATTGCCGTCGAAGCTTTGTCCTTTGCCCATGACTCATGAACTATGAACATTGTGAATGAGAATCGTATTTCCACGATAACATGTAGTATTTTTAGTAGATGGAGAATAGGCGCTCATTATGCAATGAATTGGTAGGATATATTGGTATCTCAATAAATTTAAATAATAAATAAAATCATAAAATAAAAACTACAATAAGAACAAAATAAGTAAAATAAGTAAAATAAAATAAATAAATGAAATAATAAATTAATAGATTAACGGATAAATTAATAATAATTATTATTATTATATTAGTAATATATAACGCATCATTTATTTATGATATGGGTAAATTTCTTTTAGGTGTTGCCGAGATCAATAATCCAATGTTTGCAAGGCTTCGCCTGATAGCGGCTGAGAAAACGAAAGACCACAATGTATACGCCTCTTCAACTATGGGTTGATCACAAGGCTCTTTTATTTCATTGAACAGTTTCCGTTCAAAGAAGGATTCCACGATAAGGACGGAGCTCGAGAAGGGGAAACTTACCAAGTGGAGAGAAAGGCGAACCTACTGAGGACCGATGTCAGACTTTGCGAATCGAGCGATTCGCTACTAGCGATTCGCTAGCGTCCGCGGTCGCGTTGCGGTACCAGCCAATTGAGTGATTCGCTGGCCGCGACGCGACCGAATCGCGCGATTCGCAAAGGTCTGACATTGACCCAGGGGTGCGGACCGACACGCAATTCATCGCGCATCGAAGGATATGCCCGGCGATCTAGCATGGCCTCCCCCACCAGGGTGAATATCGCTTGAGGATTCCTCAACGGCACGTCGAGGATTCTCTGCCCGATCAGACACGATCTCTCGCGCGGACATTCACACTCGCCATGCGCGTGCCGTCTGTGCTCTCCGCGCGGATGTTCACTCTCGGCACTACTCTCGCATGGTAGAGAGCTATGGTCGAGGAAATCCTCGACCGTTATTCACCCTGCCCACGGCACCCATGCCCATGGCGCATTGTCGACGCGATAACCCCACCCCTCGCTGTCTGATCTCTAGCCGTTTAGCAGAGAGAGCGTTAGCGTTGAAGAGGGCAGCACCGATGAGAGTCGCATCAATGCGGAAATCAACGGGCAAGGAAGGGGTCCCATTTCTCGGGTTCTAGGCCGTTTTTCTTGTTTTTTCTTCTTTCCTGCACCACTGACCATCTCTACTTGATTCTAATGGGCTGCCTGATCGTAAACTCCTCCTTTATTTGAACCTCCACGTATCCCTCACGGCTGTGCTTGAACGTGATGTCGAGCGATTCAAAACACAGTAGGGTTTCAATGTTACTGTAATATGTCACCCCGTTTTTGCATCCCTTTTATGGATAACGTCATTGGCGCGGTGGGACCTGCTGCCATGTAAACGAGGACGCTTCACTTGGTTGACATCCATCCCTTAAATGCACATTCCATATTTATCTAGTGAGTGGTGTGTCTGAATAGGAGAGTAGTTGCAGTGATTGGCCCATTTGTAAGTCACGAAAGGTAACAAACTGATGGGGATCTGAAAAGCACATTGCGCGCTGATCATATGGGCGGGGTGCGCCCCGCCCCCACGCGATTCTTATTGGTTGATCCCAAATCTACTTTACTGTATTTTACCGTACCAAGAAATAAGGGCAACCAAAAAGATCCCCGTCGGCGGGCCGCAAACTTCGCCCACGCGTGCAACGGGCTTTTCACTGGTTTAGATTATTCGGGCACGTTACTAATGGATCAGCTACCGCCGATACATTCATTTTTGCGCAGTAACCCACACCTGTTCAGTCGCGGAATGTGATCGTTCCTCAGTAGAAGTGGAATACTTAGAACCCACTAAATTCGAAAGTGCATCTAAACTGGTGCGAGATGGAGGCAAATTTCTCTAACAAAACTCACAAAACAGCAAATTTTACACTATCTTCACTTCCTCTCACGACCCTTCCCCCGCCTCCGCCGTATTTCCTGGTACGGTCTCTCTCCTTCCACCGAGGCAAATACGATCAATATGTCGAGGAATCATCTACCGTGGCTCACACTGTCTGGAGCAAATACCTTAGCACCTCAGTCATGCTCTAGCCCGATTTTTCCATGACATATATCGTTTAAGTGATGACACAGCTCAAAGGCAGTGATCACGGTGTCTGAAGGGCGGTGCAGTTTCTGTGACGTCATCAAACTTCATTGGTGGATTAGAGCCT
>MU870528.1:0-28063 GCA_036418205.1 Ostertagia ostertagi | reverse complement strand
GTTCTACCTTTGAAAAGATAGGTCCACTGTGAGTTTGACTTCCAGTATATGTAGTACGCAAGGATTTTACACAAAGATTTTTTGTATTTTTCTCTTTCGAAAGAAAACAGCTCGGAATAATGCCCTTCTGAGGGTTCTCATCAGAACTGCTCTTATCCGCAGTAGCCTCAAAGCTATATGTTTCGTTAAGCTGATTAAAACTACCTTATTTGAGAACCGTCTTTTTTCCTTCAATTTTGGGAATGACTAATGTCTCTTGCAATAAAAAAATCATCTAGAAATTGCAATGTTCATGCTCATAAACATAATCATAAAGAACAACACAAATCAAGAACAAAATCAATCAAGCAAAAAGAGAATTCAAACGATGTGAGAAGAAAAAATGATAAGAAAATCCTATGTACACCCAATGAAACCCTATTGTGATAATAAAAGGACGATTGTGATAATAAAAGGCGCGATGAGTTCAGAATTGGGACAATTCATCATTGTGATCGGAGAAAATCTGTGCTTTCAGAAAAGATGCATTTATAACCAGCGCACACGCATACACGCACGCATCGGTGTACGGTGACTTTGGCGAAACAGAATTATTTCATATCAATCAATAATCGATTATTCTCTAATCTTCTCTGTGACATACGAAAAATTTGTACAATAAACTATATTTAGTAGAAACATGCTACAATTGCTACACGTGGGCGAATTTATGTCATTTATCTGGCTGGCAACGATTTTGGCCGAATAGTTCCCTCAAATTCACACATATACACGGATATGATGTAAAGTAATACATTTAAATAAGCGATAACTTATAATTAGATCGAATTCCTTTCCTTTTTTGATGATTCATCTATATGATGCTTAACTTTGTCACTACATCGGTAAACTACGTATAAATTATGCTACACATAAGAGACGTCTTGTTCGGTTCCTGGAAACAAATCGCCGACGTTGTGTAGACTGATGATGTGCGCTGAATCCTTTGCACATTCTTTATCGTAGTTTGACGGTGAATCGAGGTCCCGAGAAGAATACTCTGAAACACTACTATTTAATGAAGTGATCACGATGACTGGAGACCGCTTCAGTTTTGACGACGGCATTCAAGTCATTGACGAAATGCCGTTCAGAGGATGCTTCAACCATCCCAGCGAGGAGTCTAGCTCACCAATGACGTCATTAAAAAGTTATGTTTTTTTTTTGCGCTCGCAGACACTTTTTAGAAAAGAAACTGACGCCTATTTTCTTCCTAAGAGATTGTGAGAGGCCTCGATTTCCTCACAGGTTTCCCTCCCGAAGCTATCTCTCCAGAGTGAAATTCAAAAAAGCAAGTCGATCCAAGATGGTCTTTGAAGGCGAGGTTTACTTAGAAAGTCTGCCTAGCGATAGTTCGGTGGGCAGGGATAAAGAAGGACCATGAGAAACGACCCAGAACCCGAAAAATGGGAGCGCCTCTCTGCCCGGTAATTTCCGCATTGATGCGACTGTCATCGCTGCTACCCTCTTCAACGCTAACGCTCTCTCTCTCGCTCTGCTGAAAGGCCAGAGTCAGACGACTACAAAGTGGGCCTACCGCGGCACGAGTATCAATGTCAAGCCACTGGGCGGTATACTTTCGCTTGTGAACGCGCACCCTTAGGAGGATCCCGCCTCGCCTTTAACTAGTATTCCTTCTTCGGACTCCAAAGCCCGGGGGAAACCCCTTGTCGGGTAAATTCGCAATTCAAAGGCGGTCGTTCACAAGCGAAACCATGTTTCCGCACGTTTTTCACCGCTACCGCCGTAGTGAATAAATTAGTACTGACCTTTGTGTGACTGACGTCGTTGAATTAATTTGCCATCTCTATTCCTATCGACGAAAATTTGACCCTGAATTAAAAACATTTAATTTAATACATTTTGAACTCAATTGCCAGCCATATTTATACCCCAGGCATCCATCAAGGACAATTGTATAGCTTTCTGTTGAAAAGACCCACCTTAGATACATCGACGGTGACGTCAGCGGCACAACGATTCAAGGCAGTTTTTTCTCCGAGTGATCTGCAAAAAGCAGCTTCAGTAATGGTAATAAAATCGAATGATAGATTAAGCGATACATAATAAAATTAGATAATACTCAGATTAGAGAGTCCTAGACAAGTTACAGTAACCAGTCTTGAATAAAATTAGATAATACTCAGATTAAAGTCATCAACAAATTACAGTAACCAGTCTTACTTTTGCCTAGTGACAGGAGTTGGTCTTTCTGTGTTTGGCGATATCAGTATGCTTGTCGTGTAACTGCGCCGTTTCTCTCGTCGATCATCTTTCTCGAATCGTCGCTTTTGATCTTCTGGAGAACCTTGACCGCTGCTTGAGCGTTCATCGGCTGAAAAAAGAATGTTAGTTATAAACCATGGTAAGTCAACAATTTGTGACTGCATTCGAAAGCCAGAATGGTAAATAAACAAATAAATAAATTAATTAATTAAAATATAAAAGCAATTGTCAGATGCAGTGAAAGGTACCAAATAAGCAAGAGCTCCCGAGAATGAAATCACTTCGGACTTGCTGCAACATTTTCTTTTTTGTAAATTTCAAGATAATTCCTGAAAAACTCCTTAGACAGCTCGTTTTCAGCTATGCAGGCTGTGCTTTTCTAAACGTCTTTTATTCTGAAAATGCGCCAGAAAACGGCTTTCAATTTCAAACATTATAAAAGAAGCAGAGAAATACGAAAACAAAAAATAAACAGTAAACAACAGAACAATAAAAACAAAAATATCAAGTTAAACTAGCACATGCGGCACTGATAACACACATAAACACACACTCTCTCCCTCTCTCTGAGGAGCTTATCCTTATAGGAGAAAATCTAATGAATTTCAGGATAATTTTCAAAACCAGCTAAGCCAGTCTTCTCACCTCGTTCTCGCCTGGTACTCTTCAGAAGGTCAGGTGTAGGAGGTTGAGGAACGAACAGTTGTTCATCATCTTCTAAATCTATAACGTCGTCGTCGACGATATCCTCATCATCCGAAACGTTACCGGCATCTTCCTCCTGAATGTTCAATGAAATTGTGTTGCTGTGAGAACCTAATAACCATAAAACTAATGACAGTTTGACAGTTCAAATAGTTTTCTGAGTAAAACAATGAACGCGACCTTAATCAAGGAAATCTTCAACCTAAACTGATAGCTGTAGTTTACCTTTGGTGGCTCTTCCAAAGCATACTTCGAGAAGAAGTCATCCCAATCCTTGGTTCGATCTACCCCGAAGATTGTCTGAAAAAGAGATGATGAATACCGAAATGATGGATTGAGGTAAGTGGCTTACAAAATTGGCCATCAAAATAGAGACAAGTGCAGAGAAGGATCAATTTTTTCTGTTCACACAAAACTTAATGCTCATGTAAGCATCACTGTGCTCATTAGCGATATCATTCGGATAAGAATCTTTAGATGAAGGCTTCACTCAATTAGATGATGGGGAAAATTCTATGGAGTGGAACTCCACATTCTTTTAATGCAGCTCCATAAAAGCAAAAAAGCATTGAGCATTCAGGGTTGGTTTATTCTGAGATACGCTAAACTGTAGCTATGGGCGGCACCACTGTGACAGAATGGCACTTGCACGCTTTGTATACCTTGACACGAGTTAGGGGAGGGTTGAGGGGTGGCCTATTCACAGAAGTGTGCTTATCCTCACCGACGAATACGACGTCAATTGAAGCAAGCAACCCTGGACCTAATCGTCTGGGAAGCAGTGGTCAATACTAATGTGGATGCCGAGTTGAGCGAAAATGAAAGAAAGCAGCGAAAGAAGGACTCACGTGATGCAGCCATAGTTGATCAACTACGAGTTGAAGAGTGCGAGAATCTCAGCAAGTTGCTGTCACTTACTCAAAGTTCTTCTCAGTGTAAGGTTGTGGACCATTATTCGCGCGCGGTCTTGAAGTCGCGCAGCGGCACTTTTGTAAAATTCGTAAGCAACACTATCCTATCCACAGAAAAGATTGTTCCACACGACCTTATCCGAGGTTGTTGCTTTGAAGGATGCAGCGGGATGAAAACCCTGAGGAGGTCGGGCGGGAGTCGATCCAGTGACTGAATTCCGACCATGCGAGTGGTGCACGGCTCTATTTGCCACTGCAACAACCCTGCCGTTCAGAGTTATAGGATAAGCATACGCAAATAATGCAAGATCATAGCGCTTCTCGTCTAACACAGACCGAATACTATAATATTACGAATTGGGAAGTGACAATACTTATATAGGGGTAAGCACTGTAATTAAAGATGAGCGAAACTCACGAAAGCATGCGTGATGAAACATTGAACTGTTCGATTAGCATGTTGAGCGTCAATAATGGCTGCCGTATGATCAGCTGACGTGGATGGTTGCCATATGAGGGACGGTGCCACGACCGTTGACAGGTTGGATGGTCCCATCAGGTTCGATTCTTGGAACCTGGAAAAAATCCCTCATTAGTAGCCATGGACGACCCGTTTAGGCGTGCGAGGGAACCTTTTATCGCTCACTTTTTTCCCAGAGAATTCTAATCTATACTCTCCTAGAGCATTCTAGAAAGCTTTACTAAATCATCCTCTGACGGAAATTACTACGAACAACTCATCAACAAGTAACGGCTGAGACCAAAGAAACACTGCCGAATATTCATATGAAGTGCTAGGTTTGAAGGCACAGGTGGATGATTTTGATCAATTCTCTGTTAGGATGCGCCATGCACCCTATTTGCATTCACACTCGCAACGTGCTTTGAATGCGACTTGGCCTACAAAATGACTTGCGGGCCCTGTTGAGGTACAGGTAGGTGTTTCTGCTATCCAAAATAAGTACGGCACCAGTAAACCAACAAAAGGAAAGAAGGCTGAGTTAAGCCGAGCGATACTGAACCAGGAACTGAACCACAGTCGGTAGTAGCGGCACGATTTGTCAATCCACCACCATTTGTATACCGAAAAAATGACTCGAAAATTCAGGAGAATAGAATTTACAGTGTTCTGGGTGTCAACTAAGGAATAGTGATGCAGAAGCTGCGGATCAATCTTCAGAATTTCATCACGTCTAGGATGTGCGGTGCAATTCTGCTCACACGCAGAAGCATTTCAATTCATCCCTTGCCCACATAACTTTTTTATCATGGAGGCCAAACCAGTCCTGGGAACGAAAGGGTGGAATGGCCCGGTAGGTTCACGAATCTTCAGAGCGAGGTTGACTGTCGCGTTGAGAAATGTTAGTGGAATTTCCCTGCGGAGTTATAAATGTTCATTATTTCGAAGAAAATGGTGGTACCCTTGCTATTCATGAATCAGTTCCTCAGCTTCAGGCTTCACAAAACAGTAGTTTGATTTCTTGAAAAACCGGTACACGGAGGCAACGGACACTCTGCATGGAACAATCCCTTATCTTTCAGTTCGGGACACGTGAGCCAGTTGGCGCACATATGGACTTCGCAGTGCTAATCGTTTCCGTCAACGCAATCTACTTATATCTCCGTCAAGCGCTTTTGACCTCTGATCGAATCATTGCTCAGTCCACGTATAGGAAATCAAAAAACATCCGGACAATCAGTAATTAGTAGGAGAGCGGAAAATCCACATACCAAGTGACACGATTCAGATGAAGCATCAGATGTTTCAAGGTCTCATAATTGCAAGACGGAAGTCGACGCGTAAGGCGCTTCAATTCTTCCAAGTGTTCGTCTTCTGGCTCGTCGTTACACTTCTGTAAAGATTTATGGCATTATTTTGGCGAATTTGTCAAACTGTTCAGGCTATTTTCGAAAATTTTGTATTGACTTTTGACTACAAATTTGGGAAAGCCTAATTTCAAGACCCAGGAAACTAACCTTACCCAAAAAGCATGGCGGTTATAAAGATGCAGAGAGCGAAGAACAAAAGTGTGAATGGTTGAGGGGCGATCGATGATCGCTGGACCAGAAGAGTGACTGACGGTACCTTAGGGAATTCAAGCCCGGCCCGGCTGAAAAGCATACCCCCCCCCCCCCCCCGCAGTGAGCTCACCCTCTGCAGTAAAGTTATATAGTCCAACTGGTGCGAGTGGACGATCCTCGAAGCAGAGCCGAGCTTGAATGTATTGCCAACCTGCGTGTAGTACGAATGGAACGGGCGAGAAGTAGGAAGTAAGTAAGAGGATGAGGGACTCGACCGCAATCACTCCTTTTTAAGATGCGCCACGCATCCTACTCCTCTTTAGAGCGGTAGTGCGTTTGAAATGCGAATCGACCCATGCAATGAGCTGCTGGCAAGCCAATGTGAATGCCTTCTGTTTACCATCCTGGATACCATTACCAGATCTTGGAGTGAGGAAGTATTAGTCGATTTGGACAAGACTCGAATCGAACCCCTGACCCTTTATGTGGTAAGTGGGCCCACTTGTCAATACTCTACCTTCGTTCAGAACGCAGTGATGAGAATATGGAGTGGATATTAGAGGAGGAACGGTGAGCAGAGCTTTGGAGATAAGTGACAAGATTAGTTAATAAGCATTTAAGAAAGTGCCCAATGAAACTTGCACCACTTTGGAAGGCTAGTGTAGTGAACACAATAGAAGGAATGATCTAATGAGCATCGATCGAAATCGGAAAAGTTGATGTTTTTGATAAAAAAAAAGGCGAAAATTTCAGAACAAGGGTAAAAATGGCAGGAAATCGCATAGAAAAAAATCCGAACAGATATTGACAAACAAAAACTCACAACGCCAAACCGTATCCACTCATTGTACATCTCATAGGTCATCAAAGGTTCGGGAAGCTTTCGCAAGTAGAGCTTCACGACCGAGGCAAGATTCATCGGATGAACATGTTCAAGATCGATGGTCGAATCACCCGCACATCGTTCAAATGCTTCACAAATCTCCTCTATTTTCGACTTCACACCGCAAGTTCGATAAATGCCCTGAAATGGGGTAGGACTCAATTCCAGTGCAATTCGGCAGCACTTCATATTAGGGATGAATTACATTAGAAAATCGGGAGCACGCGGTAAAAACTGAAAAAAATAAATTAGGGGAAATTAGTCATTTAACTGTTAAATATAATCGTCTAGAGAAAAATTTCTGTTAATTACTATAAGAACTTGAATCTTGATGGACTTTGTGGGTGGGAGGGATGCTAATGCTAGGAAAAAACAGCCAAATAGATCTCAAAAGGGCAATTCTGAAGGCGAAACACATTTAATGAACTGGATTTTAGCCCATGCTCACTAGCTGACAAAGGATTCTTTTTCAGCTCATACGCGCAGAAATTCTCTTTGATGTGGCTGAAAACCCATAGGAAGCGCTCATGGAAGCTAAAGAAAGGCAACACAGAAATTTTAAGGCCTAGTAGAAACTATATTACACAGAAAACTCGGTTCAGGTTCGATTCCCGGCAACAAATGTATCAAATAAGTGAAGTTGACCCAGTATAGCTTTGTTGGCATCCCATAATTAAGAGAGCTTCAATATTTGGATGGATCAGTCAAGGATTGGCACAGAAAGTTGATCATGCGTTTAGTAAAACGATTAAAGGATAAAGGATAAAGCATTTGCCGTTGATCAATCCCTTTTTGGGATGCGGCACGCATTCTACTTCCATTTGTACATTCGTAGTGGCGTTTGAATGCGATGTGGCCTATACAATGACTTGCGGGGCCAGCCGATGTACAAGTCAGTGTTTTTATCCTCCCAGACAAGTCTGGTACCAATTAACCGACCCCGGAGGGATGGAAGGCTTGGTTGGCCCGGGCGACTCACGACCCAGGATTTGATCCCCGGACCGCTCGCGTGGTAAGCGTGCCACTTGCCACTACACCAAATGAAATTGACTGAGAACTTATGGAAAACCCAAGAAATCCATTGAGAGCTCCCGTATCAGAAAACCTAGTTCGTTTTTTTTCAGAGAAAAGATGAGCTAACGCCGGAATAACACTGTTTTTTCATGCGCGAAAATTGAACGCGATGACGTCAATAGTTAATTCAGTTTACTGCTCGCACGCGACAATTCAGCGCGTCATCAATTGGTCACTGCTTTTCACGTTTTCGTAAAGATGATTTCTCATCAATAACAGAGAGTGCATTTATGTTATTGGTGGAAGAACAAAAAAGGTAGAGAAAGTTAAGGATGACGGAAATGCTTTAAATTACTATTAAATTCTATGCTACCGATAACACTATCACAGCACCATCTTAATACGTCTTTCAACGGCAATAGACCAAGCTTAACACTAAATCAAAGCAAATACAGTAATGATGATTGGCTAATTTTCAGAAGAAAAATAATTTTCTCTCAAAGAAAAATTCGACTATGTATTTACCACATAATGACTGAAAAGCGTAGCTAATAAGTGCTAAGGAAACTGATTTAAAGATCTTTCACAAGAATGCTTAGTTATGGGCGAAACTTGAACAAACCAAACAAAAAATGAAAATTCATTCAAAAACTGTTCCGAAAAGAGTTCAAAAAAAGAAGGGGACATCGTTCCCGAAAAAATGTAAAATGAAATTAGCTGGTTTATTAAGTGGAAAATGTAACTGTAAGCTTCAATGTCATTATTGCTAGCAGGGAATTATTTGCCGTTAGTAAGTCAAGCAATGGCGAGCCCGTGAGGAAGCACCATAGAGGAGTACGGGTGAGGATTTTGTGCCTATCTCAATTACTTTAATTCTATTTCGTTTATACATTATAATTACCTGGGTCGGGAATTGTTCGTTGTACCTACATACACAGTGGTACTTTCTGTCAGTAAGGTGGGCCAAAACGACAAAACTCTCCTCGGCCAACATTATCAACCCAAAGCCTACTACAGCATACATAGCAAGCGGGGTAAGGTGACCCACATCAACATTTCTAAGGGATGGGTGAAACAGTCTAGCTTTTTAACCCATTCGCGACCGCGCAGGATTGCGCAATAGCAGCAGCGTCAGGAGATTTTTCTTCAATAAAATCCGAGTGAAGGGAGATTTCCTCTGCCCAGGGCTGGCGTAGATGAGCGAGGGTATGAAGATTCTTTCCATGGAAGAAAACTTTCCAAATTCCATTTCAAGCCCTGCAGCCACAGTAATACCATTGTCCCGAGTGAGAGCTTTGTCAGCCACCGGTGGCTGACATTGTCACGAATGGGTTAAACACACTCGTCATATAACTCTGTCTTAATATTTAATGAGTGTGTGATCGTTTTTAGAAAGAGGAACGTCAAAATTGACAGCAAACGAATTAAAAGTCTTTTTTCCACTCCTCAGCCATACGTTGACGGATAAAAAGGAATGATGAGTATAAGTTCAGGAACCATGAAAACATCAAAAATGTGCAGTACATTTTTGGGTATATAATAGTATTCACTTACTTTTACACGCATTCCTCGCTTCTGAAGTTCGTGAATCGTCGATTCGATAATCAACGGGATGCTTCGCTGTTGCATTTCCAAATGGCCTTGTAACGACACACCGAAGATGCTCATACGCCGATCACATGGCCGTGCTGATTGTCCACAAGTTTGGGTGGTCTGAAAAGTCAGCGATCTAATCATAGAGTTAGTTGATCAAGGTCACTGAACAATCGGTAGGAAACCTTACTCTAACTCTCACTTCTCTTGAATACAATCGCTATAGAATTATATAATAGCTGAACAATCTTGCGTATTTTTGAGCGGTTTTTTACGCACTAACCTTCCGACTAGCTATTTTGAAGTATTTTATTTATCGCGTTAAAAACAGTTCCCCACCTTTCTGATGTCGAGAATTCTTGAGATACTGAAAGATTCAGAGCTGCTTGGGTATCGTGGACATTTGCCTTGAGTATCATCCTGTAATTAGAATGTTATTAGACGTGAAATTCAGGATTCGATTTAGAGGTCGTTTCGGGACAGATTACTTTGGATGGTGAAGTTTTAGGATAGATTTATAGCGGAGTTAAGGGAAGTACTACACTATTGAAGAGTACACAACAAACAAGGAGGCAGGTAGGGGCCACGAATCCACTCCAAAAGCCATGGGAGCAGGGTCAACCGTCCGTTGGACAAAGTCCAACGCGACGACGCCGAGAGTGAACGTACGCACGGAGACACAGACGGCTCGCGGGTGGCGAGAGTGAATGCCGGCGCGGAGAGCGGTCAACATCGGTCCAACGTCGCTCCAATATCGGTCCAACGTAACGGTTGACCCTGCATGGGGACGAAGAAGGATTAACTATGCGTGTACATTACGCAAGCTACTGTAGGTGGTAACAAGTAAGAACTGCGCAGCAATTTGAGCGGATCCTCGTTTTGAATTTTATGGTTGGTCACATAGTTGAGAAATCGCCATTGACGTGTCGAGCGATTCCAGCTCGCTGATTACTGGCAGAACAAATTCGTTTGTATTTAGGCACTGATACTGCCATAGCCGTATTGTTACTCATGTATTATGCATTATACGATAGAAGTTGTAGTAAAATGACTGTTCAGAACGTCGCACACAGTAACAAAAAAGGGTAAAAATCAGATCTTGGTGTTCACAGCCCCCTGAAATCCACGTAGTCCCATTCGCAATCGCAGCGGGACTGAAATGAATGTTTAGCTCTTGGAGCGCCAGCCGAAACCCTTTTTGATTATTAGATGACCCTGGTACCAACAAGGGATTTGGATGAGATGGGATGAAAGATTTTGTCGGTCTAGGCAGGGTTCAATTCCTCGATCATGAGTGTTAGTTGCGAACAGAGCTCGCATTAGGCAGTTCTTTAAGTATGCGAAGCTAAAGATGAAGCTTTGATCGCTGGTCCATTTTGGAATGCGCCATGCATCCTACTCCATTCAAAAATCATAGCGGCGTTTGAATGCGAGATCGCTCCTAAAATGCCTTGCAGAGGCCAGCGGGTGTACCGTCAGTGTTTATTATCCTCCTCAGAAAGTCACGACAGCTGACTCAAGTAACGCGCATATTTCGGTTGGTCTGAGTGAGATTCGATCCGGCATTTGATCCCAGAACTGGACGTGCGGAATGTGGCTCCACTTGCCACTATGCAACCTCTTTCCCTTCTGATAAGTATTCTCTCACAATCCAGCCTACTCCATTCTTTTTATGCCCCTGAGAACTTATTCCAGCTTATTGAGGTTACCCTCACCTTCCAGCAATTGACTAAAGGCAGTACATTTTGCCGCTGCCCAAAGCTTTCACATCACTCAAAAGTGTACCAAATCCAGTGAGTTATCCTTTTCTCAAAATGTAATTTTGCTAAAAGATTTCTTTTCAGAAGATCCTATGAGTTTTCCTTCAGGGTTTTTTGTTTCTAAAAAAACGAGGCATGAGGCACTTTTTCAAAGGAATGTGCACTCCTACTGAATGATTAAGGAAGACCAATCGACGTGATCGCGACTGCTTCAATAACCGCTTTCCACTGTGCATACTTGTACCTTTGAGATCTTTACGCACAAGCGCACAAAGTGGGCCTTTTAGGGAAATAGAACACAGATTTTTGACTTGCCCCTAAATTAGTGAAAATTCATTTATCATTCCGGAGAAGTGAAGAAATTATAAGAATCATAGAAGTTACTGCTAGCCAAAATTCGACTGCTGAGTCTTATGACAGGGCAAATAAGCGAAAAACAGAGGAGGGCAGCGATCGCGAAAGAGAATCTGGGCTCGTGTGGCCCGGATCTTGAGCCAAAACTCGGGAAACAGATGTTACGTGAACAAAATTGTTCTTGCATTTCAGAGGCACTAGATTTTTCAATGATTTCCCTGTACTGTCACAGCCAAAGAATCTATGGTGGCATGTCAAAAACAGGCATAAATATTGTAAGAAACAATGAGGGGGCTAAACTGGACGTTCGTAACGTTTGTTGGGGGGATGGACGTGGGGGGGGAGTACAGCCACCACGATGCGTGGAAGATTGCTCTCACAGCCAATATTGACTCAAAAATTCGGACCATACGGAATTAAATCATAACTAATCTTTTCTCATCGTTTCCCTCTGTCACTAAACGGCTTACTCACAGATTACTCATTCGTTTTATCTCCCATGGATTTCTCTACCATCCAAAGGCAAAGGAACTTGTTGGCCACCTCGGTTAGTATCGTCGGCTAGTTGTGACTGGCTGCTATCGTCTACATATTGAATAAATGCTTGAAAGACTGTAAAAACCCTTTCTTAGGGTTTCACAAGCTGACTCCTCAGGAGTAAAGATAGGGACGCAGTCCAGAACTATTAGAAGGGAGACCCTTGATAACTGGGAAGGTAAATTTTTGAGAAATAATTAGGTTCGCTGACCTTACAGTACCACTTTACCACGAGAGTAGTACTGTAGTGCACTTGAGTAAGGCTCAGCTTTTAGGCGAGCATTTACTGCTCGGTACCTCTTTACTCCCTCACAGAAGTAAAATTTTTATCAGAAGGGATATCAGGATATGGATAGAAAACTTTTCGCCAGGCGGAATCGAACTCGCACCTCATTCTTTCCTGATACTTGTGCTAACTATTGAGCCAAGGGCCCGTTTCAATATTTTGAGAAAACATCATTTCAAGAAAACATCGCATCGGATATAAAAGGATAAAAATAAAAAAGCCTAACTCGATTACTTAACATACTTCTTTTGCAATTTCGTGGCGTTAGTGTTTTACATTCGAAACTAATGATAACCAATAAATAATACTCAATAAGTTAATGAGCTGGAGAGAAAATAAATTAAAAATGAATAATTGATAATTAATAAAAAGTACCTTTGGGAAACACGTTTTATGCCATTGAGCGCCACAATCGGTACATTGCACTGTGTAGAGAATGGATAGAGTGTCACAATGGGAACATTTTGATGGTTGAACGGTTCGTTGAACTCGATGCGACAACGCGGTCTCCGACAGTTCAGCCGTCTCATAGAGGCGACCGGCTGAAATTGTCATTTTTGAAAAGCATATTTGTAGGTAGCATTATTTGATTTGGAAAGCAGAAGGCAATAATTTGTGAAACACTTTTTTCTAGTAAAATAACGTTTGACTTTCCGCAGTGTTCATCTCGCTTGGTGGGCGGGTGAGCACTTTACTGGCAGGGTCGACCATTGGTAAAGAAAAATTTCGAAATTTTCACAACTTCGCTGGGAGGGAGTCCTTCATAGGACAATCTCCAATGGTCACTGGTGTCGACAATGTCGTTGAATCAGCCATTACTGCCACTAGTTGACGCGCTCAAACCCAGCCCTGAAATTTTTCCAAAACAAGCATAGAGTAAGGACGGAGGGAGCAGGGTGAGTGGGTAAATTAGCACGAGTTTTCTGCGACAGCCCTAAATGACTGCCATGATTCCCGAAAGTTTAACGCTTTTTTTGTTGTTCCTGGTCTGACACATCCCCCGTCTACATCTATAATACAAAAAGTTCACTAGCATGGATCATATGTTTTCAGTTAGAGTTCCCCGAACATCTGATTCTGACAGCTTCTGGCTCTGTTAGCAGTGATTGTTCCCGACTGCAGCGACAATTCGAATCAGCACATAACAGAAGGTGCTTCAGGGATCTCAAACTAAAAGGCACATTCCGCAATCCAGAAGTGGGGTAGATTTCACGCAAAGGTATGGAACGGCACGAGATGATTTCCTTGTCAAGGAAACAATAGGAAAAATTAACCTTGGCGAACGCTCTCAAAAGGAATCCTAACCACTGAACCACATGCATCTGATAGTTAGGACTCGTGGCTTTCACCAAAAATCGCGCTCTCAATAAGGCCCTTCTTCTCGATATCAGGAGAAGAGTCTGACAAAGTCTAAGCAATAGCGGGATTCGTAAAGAGGTGTCGACGGAGCGTATAGAGGGAACTAGAAAAGAAATAACCCTTTGACTTACTCTACCGTAAAGCCGAGCGTGCGTGGTTGCATGTAGTGCCCTTGCTTGCAAGTTCTATGGCCCTAGAGTCCATTCCACGCGTTTTGAGTAGCCCTAGTTCAGCGGCGGCTACAAGCTAGTACTTTTATTCCTGGGTAGGTTTCTTCAAATGATCTAATCGCGGAATGTGCCTTCAATGTCTAACGTCTTTTCCCAGATGTTTCACCGCTCGATGCGCATTTCTTCCCATTCGAATTGGAAAATGTCTCAAATACGTCATATTGAAAATGGACGATGTATGGAAGTGCATCGGCAGTTCCCGTAAGGACATAAGCACCACTGAATGCTCCTCAATCCCTGCACAAACGCACGTATGCCTCCTCGCCGACTTCGTTGAACGCCCACGGGATTAAACACACATTTCACATATAAATTGATGCATATTTCAAATCCACTGATAAAGAAACAAGACTAAATTAATTAACTCAGGTGTGCTTGCCTTCTCGTGCAGCTCCCACCTCTTTCACTCTAATCAGTCGGAAGTCATTAACTTATAGGAGACTTACTACATGCCTCTCTATGACAGCTATCTTTCGGAGACTTACTTTTCGATCCGATAAAAGAGTATAAATCATAAAACATATTTTTATCCGAGTAAATTTTTTGGATATTGTTTTAGTTTAGTCACTCCACTACAAGACCGTCATCAACTGCCCTATGAATGAACCCGACCTATCTGAAAGGATCATTGTGATGTTCAGAGAAGAAACGACACGAGTTAGAAGGATGCAGCGGATCACGAAGGATGAGCGTTAAGTGACCTAGACCTATAATCATTTTGCTAAAAAATCGTCAGCACAAATCATATGCCCAGAGCATGTATGCTTTCAATGGTCCAATACCACTAGATTTTCTGAGAAATAAATCCAAAAAGGCAGAATCCAACCTCGATGGTAAATAATGCAAGGTGCAGTAGCGTTCATAATGGCCCACGGAAGCAGTATCGGGGCTAAGAAAGCCCTCTAGGCTTTTTGGATAAGACGTCGAAATCCTATATATGGGATACCAGAATGATATTGCATCTCCATAACTGCATTTCTCGCGCTATACATCCCCTTTGTGAGCTATGATAGTAAGTACTGAGTGCATTGCACGTTCATCGTTCATAAACAGTGCAAAGCCAGAGCCAATTAGTTCCCCTTTCTGTTCACAATTTTCATTTTGGTCATGGTCCACTAGTAGTTGTTCGCGCTTCATTTTGCAGAGGGCCGGAGAAACTTCCGTATGAGAGAATATATACAAAATGAAAGGATCTTGAAGCTTCATCCAATCACATCCGGGTATACACATAAATAATTCTCGATCTAACTTCCTTAATAAATAGCCTCTTTTGAATTCCACACACGAAATCATCTCTCCTAAAGATACCTAACCTGCGTTATAATAGAGCCTAATTAAGTTCAAGAAATCTCCACTTTATACCGCGTACACCGCTGCAGCACAAATAATATTTAGCTCCTCACAAATATAACAATGAATCGATGAACTTAATAATTTCTTTAATTCAAAGATGTACTCAAGTAAATACCCCTCTGTAGAACTACCGACAGCTAAGTCTATATTATGGCGTTAGATGATCCGGTAAATGACCATTCCGTCTGCCGCATGAATGGCATTCCGCCGGAAGTGACGATCATCGACCAGTCTCGTAATGACGGCAAACGCATCGTCACACTTCGCATCCTTCTCTGCATACAAGCTGCCTACTTCTCAAAAGTAGAAAAATGTTAGTCATTGACAAATTCCCACACTAATCCCAAACCCCGCTCTGCACCCCCCACGGCAATTCATATTGTGAGCTCAGAAAATCAATTATAGGCCAAATAAACGTGATTGCCGTCATTAATACCGCATATATGAACCAAACAACATGGAGACGGAGATTTATTATGATGAGAAAGCACATATTCATACATAAGGCCAATATATGAAATGAGGGATAATCATCAATCGCGGTGAAAGAATGCAATGTTACAAGTAATGGTACACAAGAAAAAGCACAAAGCTCCACGATAAAGGAAGGTAACGGTAACGTAGCTAAGGCGGGGTGTAGTGATTTATTCAGCGAATTTTTCCAGGATTTCGGGAAACTGATGCTAAGTTGGGCAAAAACATGTATGGTTTTTGGAAAGTTGTGCGTTCACAAAAATGCCGATTGAAAACATAATAATCATTTACGCATGATGTGCCAATTGGCTTTTAGAAAAACCTCTAAATGGCACCTTACTTATGCAGAATAATTATTCACGCAGACGTACGTAAGGTGGACAAGGATTCGCTCTTAGTTCGCAGCCGCCGGGGGGGGGCGCTGATTGACTGAGTTTCGTTATTTCTTTGGCCAATTTTTTTGTGGGTTGGTCACCTGGACCTAACCATCAAAAATTGGTGAAAAAGCAACCGGTAGTGATCGAAGTACTGGCTTTTAAATCAAATAATAACATAGGTATAATGACACAGGCCAAGAAACAGAAAAGCTAAGGGCAGAGGCCACTCACAACTGTTCTAGATCAAATATGAAATTAAAAGTGATAAATGGCGCGTAAGAGGAGGTGAAATTGAAGAAACCGTAAAGTGCCACAGAAGCTAATGTAGCTGTCAATCTGCTTGCGCTTGCGGGCGGTGGACGAGATTTCGACTAATATAGTGGTTTTTAAGACGAGAACACCCGTCACTGGTTAACCGACCCGACCGAAAGCCCGTCGCGCGGCAAGAGGTCAGAGTCAGCGACGAGTCGCAGCGCGTGATGTGCGATGTAGACGTACAATGGTACATTCTAATTAACATGACGCGAAATCACAACAATAGCGCTGCGACGCGTCCGCTGACGCTGCTTTCTTGCCGCGCGAAGAGCCTCCTGTCGAGCACTCCAAGTACGGTACGAAAAGAGTGGAAGATTCAATTGCTAGACATGACTGGGCACCTTCCAGAACAGAAGCGTACGATATGCCAGTATAAAATAATACCGTTATAATATCAAGCACGCCTCTTTATCATCTAGCAACTGCGCTATGAGCGTTGCGGTTCCTAGAGTGCCTTAAGAAAAAAGGATATACAGCCAGGTTACATTGCTAAGGAAAACACCCTGCTCGTCGCAGAGATCGGACCTTTCCTCTTTGAAAACCCTCATTACCCCAGCTTGGACATTCCTCTATGCTCTACAATAAAATTTGTTCCCCTACATTCTGTCCTCCAAGCTTTAAGCCCTATTCCAAGCAGGGTCATGTATCCCATAATTCATCATCTAATTGCCTCGTGGCTATTATGACCCTTACTCTCGTCTTACCTCGATTCATCGATGAAAAGCATGACAGAAAGCAGCGTGGTCCAAGTATTTCCTGAGACTATTAACATGTACTCACCAAAAATCAGACCTATGTCAACCAATCAGCTTTCAGTGGTTAACCGATTTAATGCCCGAAATCTCTTTTCACCCTTCATACATGACTTGAAAATTCTAATTAAATGGGCGAGAGGTGAGAATGAAATAGATTGGATTATTTATTGTTCTCCAGAACAGGCGTGCAATTAATTCCCATAAAGAAAGCCGAACGCCAGCATTTCTCGGTCATGAAAGCCATTTAAGACCAAACGACCAATCTATAACGTCATTCATTTTCATGAATGAATTCAACTTCAAACCACTAATCGAACTGTTCCACTATCGAATTCCCCAAAACAACCGGTACATACTCGCGATCAAATTGGAAAAATCATTAGCTAGTGTTAACTTCATTTTAACACGCAGATGTGGCGCAGAGGACTAGGGGGACAATGTTCATTGGATCAAATTCTTGCAGATATATGAAGGGCTCTGTGTCTAGAACGCCACTTATCTTATTGCTGTTTATTCTTCAGAATGAATTGCGTTCCAAAAGGTTTTATAAAAAGCCGTAGATTCAATAAGAATGAGGAAAGGAACACTCGGCTGAGTCAAAGTTCACACTTTTACTCTCTGACCCAGCCGCTTTAAATCTCAGGTCTCTCGCAGAAAATTTATGACAAGACGAACGCACCTCTGTGGGGTCTTCGATGATTCTCAACACACGGTGACCCTTACCCCGGACTCCAAAGTTATGTGTGGATCTTTAGGTCCTGTTTCTTCCACAAAATTCGCGGAGAGATCACAGAGTGATCCACGGTCTATATTCACTAAATCGGAAAACTTCCCATTCCAAAAAAATTAGAAAAAAAAAATACAATTTACACGAAATACCAAGTCAACAAAATCGATGACACAATTGGATAACACTACTACGCCTAGCTATCAAGGTGCATCGAAAATTCCAAACAGATTCCAAATGCGTGGCGCATATCATACGAACTGATAATGTGGATAATTTTCAGGAAATTCTTTTAGTGGCGCTTCTATAAAGTAAAAGCTCAAAAGTACAAAGAACAGAGTATTCAGCTTGATGAACCCCTTTTATGGTTGCGCCATGCAATCGACGCTAGCATTTTAACGGCATATTCGAATGCGATTGAGCTTTTACAGCGACAAACGGTCGATATTTATGAGTGTTTTCGTTTCCTCTTAAAGTCTTCATGTAATGCTTTGAAGGATAGAAGGCTTACGTAAAGGACGGTAGTTACGATTAGCAGCCATGGTAGGATAGTATTGGTGTCTTTTTTTGTTGTTTTTGTTTGTTTTTTTTGTTTGTAGCATATGGCTGGATGATTAAACAACCACTAGAAAACGGCTTCATTTATATCTCTTTATTATTTTATTGATATCTTTTCTCCTCTTTTCTTATTGATTTACTGCACTCTATGCGACTTTTTTTATCGGCTTTCCTTTCTCCAATGCAGTCTCTCTTTTTTCTTTTTTTTTACTCTAACTTTCTATATTAGATCTTCTATAGTTTTTGTATTTCTTTCTTTTTTTTTTGGTGTGTTGTGTGTGTGTGTGGTTGTGGGTGTGGTTCGTGTTTGGTTTGGCTGTGCGTTGATTTCGCCGCGGAACATAACATGCTTCGTTTGAGTGGCTTGTGGGATAGTTTTGCTTGTCGATACCCCACCCTGGGTCATATTGTTCTTCCCACAGTATCTTCCTTCCTCAACCTTCGACTAGTGCGGTACCCTCTCTCCGGCCAGGGAGAATCGCTCGAATTTCCATCCTAGAAACACAGAGCGAAGGTTGCTCGATTTTTTACCCCACGACCCCTTTCTACAATCTACTTTTATGCCATTACTGTTCTAGAGGAAGCTTTATAGGTGTGTTCAAGAAAGATCGATGTCCTGGCGCTGTTAAGATCACACAAAAGTGTTAGCCATGCGCGTTTATGCGTTCTTCTTGTTTACCGTACCATATTGTGGAGCTCCTCTTCGTGAATATGTACACAAGTAAGTGTTGATTTGTTTGGTTGTGTGGAATATGATGGTATATCGTTCGTTCCATGTCTATATTATCTCGTCTTTATTATCCAATTGACTATACTCGTTGATCGTGGCTTATTTAGTAATTATAAACACATTTCGATGTCTCTCACACGAAGACGCATGCGGCAACATGAAAACTCATGGGGCTCATCTTTCTATTTACGAGCGCTAGCGTCAAAACTTCCCCCTTTGACAAGTGCCACACCAAGGCTTTCATAACTATCAAGGGTCAAAGACAACTTTAGACCATGAAGAAGAAAGAAATAACGGCTTTATCATTCCTACCATGCGCCGTGACATGTGGCTTCCAACTTTGGATTACGGAGGGCATTCGAAGTACAAATTACGTGGTAGTCAACTCAGATTGATGTAGGAAAAGCTCGAAAAGACCAAGTTCTTCAATGACAATGCGCAAGTCGACAAGCTAAAACATTGTTTGTTCAAAAAAACTTTTCAATTCGCGCTTAACCATAATTAAGCGAGCCAACGGAAAAATGGCTAAATGAAAACTGTATAATCCGTGAGTAACAACCGGAAGAACCCCACCTCAAGAAGCTATGACTGCTTGTGGCTCGTTGAGGAAGTGAATGAAGATAGGCCATATACGCTCCGCCAGGCGGATAGTCTCTGGTCGCATCGGCCAGGTCTTGATAGCTTCCTGGCAGTTTCACCCACAACGTTGCCAGAGCCTGAAAACGAGATTTCTTATGGAGAAATCGATGAAAATGTTTGATTTCGATGTCAGCAAAAAAAAGTGAAACAAGAAATATGAATCATACAAAAAATATGCCTCCACTCGAAGTTCACATGACAACTTTAGAAATTTCAGAGGAAGAAAAAATAAGTTCTCATGAAGAATTTAGATGCTCATGACAAAAATAAATAGTAGTTAAATATAACAGAAAATAAAGTAAGGATTAAAAGAGGAAAGTATGATATGATATTGACAAATGTAACCTTTGCATTATACGAAAAAAAAAACCCAATCGCGACCAAAAAATCGGAATACGACGACAATCATCAGACCAGTTTTTTTTTGCTAACAATCACTAAATTAAATTCAAATGTCCTTTAAATTACTCTCCTTTGAAAATTTAATTTATTAGGGACAATACTGTGCTAGAGTTCCCATTTATATAGCTCAATGCTGTCCACTGTTTACAATATTGATATCAACGAGGCCTTTTGTTCATTCAAAGGATCCCAGTATCGATCTTTGTCAACTATCAGTTGGTTTTTTTAGCCCTTCCTTACTTTGGAAAACGCATTCCCTTAGAAAACGAGGATCGAATAGAGGGCGAAGCAGAACACATCCAAGTTTACTAGCAGTTATCCAAGCAGAATAAGACAGCGACAAGTTTATCAATGCTGGTTGAGGAAGATGAATATATGGTGAAATTCTGGAATGCGCCATGCATTTGCCTGGCACGCAGAATTTATACATACCCTCCCTTCAAAAACGAGAAGAGCGTCGGGTGCAGACCATACACCACAAGTGACGACGGCCACAAAATGTAAATGTTTTCTGCCAATGAAATTAGCCTGTTGCAGTTGTATTCTATCAGTTGTCACTAATTACAACTATCATTTACCAAAAATCAGCTATCACTATGAACCACTACTAACCAGATTTACTTGGAGGCCGTCGTCACTTGTGGTGTATGGTCTGCACCCGACGCTCTTCTCGTTTTTTGAAAGGGAGGGTACGTTAATACGAACCCGTTGGTAATTAAACGTCGATCGTTATGCTTATGTCAAGTGTGAAACTCAATAGATTGCCAGTAAATCTTCGTATTAAGGGCTAGACTTATTTATAAACGGCAGGAATCTTCCAGCCCCTTCCGTACTTTTTCGTGCCAATTATAACAACCCGAATCGAATTACTTATAAGGTGAACAAATTGCGATTCTAGCAATTAACAACATTCCCCCGAGAAATATGATATATTCATGAATATTTTAACAGTAACGAATATAGCGGTGAGCACTCGCTGTTAGATGTCAGCTTCACTACAGACCCAAGAGAAATCGATATGAAAGACGAAAACTAGCGAATATAGCCTTTCTGACGGATTCAGCAATGAAGATACATGATAAACATGCCGAGTAAAGACAAAGCACGTCGGCGCGATGCTCGTAAACTAACCGCATGTTTGTTTTGTGACTTGCTGTCCCTGGGTTTGCAAGAGGGTCAGCAAAAGGAACTGCTCTATTGGATGAAATCGCTGAAGGACGAAGATGGGATTAAACATAGCACGAGCTAGACACAAAGGACAAACGAGGGGCACCAAATCTGTGAGAGTCGAAGAAGAGAGCTAGAGACGACTGCAAAGAGGGCCTTTCACAAGAAAAGAAGGGCACTCTCCTGAGCAAGATGGAAAATGGAACGCGGTGCTAAGAGAGATTACCGAGCTTGTAGGACGCTACAAAGGTCGACCATCCGAAGAAACAGGTTGGATCAAGCAGCAGCACAGCGCAGGAAAGCTTACCCTAGGAAGCAATGAGCAGCGCTGGCGAGGCGAACATTCGAGGACACTGTTCGTTCTTGGAAAATCAAAAGTAGTGAAGGAAAATCAACATCCACAGGAACTCGACAACCCTATTAATGAGCCTGACTGAGCAACATCGAGGCGCAATCAGTATGTCTGCTTTGTGAGGAGAAATTAATAGAAAGAAGAACCTCAGCTATCATCTCGCCTTGTCGCGGCTTGGGTGGCAAACGACAACCTATCATCCGCCCCTCGCTTCTCCCCTCCCCCTTTTTTCTTCTTCTCACACGTGTCGCCCAGCAATATGGCAATGGATAGGCATCAGACATGCAAGCATGAGATGACAAAGGCAACCAGCGATTCGAGCCACACTAATGTGATTCTTAGAATGGCTAGCAATGCCAGAAAACTGCTTGTTTCATGAAAGAAGAGCTCATGACAATAATGTTCATGGTTCACGAAGGAATTCAGAGCAAACCGGTGGAGAACGCTATTCACACGGAGGCTATCACCAGGATGCCTTATTACATACCAAGCGTCCGATTTTTTTTTACGAAACTCGAACCTGCTCGTACCCTTTCAGGCACCAAACTAATCCACAACGCTATCGGGACACCTCACGCATCTCTCCCTAAACATTCAGTGTATACAACCCTCCACTGGAGTCTAAGAGCAGCGCTCCAGCTTATCGATTTAGATTTTTGCACCGTGATCCATAGACATGTCGGAATTTGTCTCGTAGAGACAATATTTAAGGGACAGCAAGGCAATAAACGAGAATACTACATATATATAATGGTGTGAGAGGGTGAATTATTATCATGGTTGTTTTTTTTTGTGTTTTTTTGGATTATAATAATAATAACAATAGTAATCTTTTACTTCTTATTAAATTATTTTGAGAACAATTGTGTTTAGAATTGCCCATAATTTAGCACTCTTAGAATGGATTTTTCATTAGGATCTGCAAAAACAGTGAAAAAATAAAGCAAAAAGCTAGCCTTCTAAACCGATATATCCCCAGTACTACTAGTCAGCTCTAATTGGGGGGGGGGACAAAGAAAAAACCGAAAAAAGAAAACAAAAAAAAGACAAGGAATCCGATTATTTCGTATGATTTTCTTGCATATTTAAGGAAGCCAAAGGTGGTGGTATGTAATTGGTATCACTTTGAATGATTTCCTTAACCCACCCTGGACCGCGCGTTGAACTCTCTTCTGCGCAGTACGGTGCCGTGAGTGCACAACGGCCACGCGGAATAGGGCTCCGATTCACTCCAATTTTTCATGTTCTGAAGATGACGTCGTGTTTTTCGGACTATGAGAAACAGCATATTATTCATCGAATTACTCTTAGGTATCCCGAAACCTTGTTTTGGAAATTGAGAAAAAAGACTCAACTTATGAGAAAGATACGCAAAAAATAACTGCTGGTCCTCATTCAGAATATCCCGGCCAAAGGCACTGCAATTTGGCCGCAGCCTCTCACTTTTGGGATAAAAATGCCAACTCCGAGACGAGACTTGCATTAACCCAGTCAAACTCGAGAATCGGAAAAGTTTTCCGAAAATTCAAGTTCGACAACTGCGATTAGCTCCAGTTTAGGGCAGATGACGTGACCAAGGGAGCTGCCGATACTTTGTGAGGCGGCGAAATCGAAAATCGGCAGTCTGCCTTCAACTTTCAACTCTGGCCAAGCTGTAAATTATGATCACATTGATGTAACGGAAGACAGGCAGACATGTAAGTTGATTATTCGATCACATTTGGTGTCTGGTGGGCCGAAGCCGACGATGAAGGACGTTATTGGGATAACTACCGATGACATTTGAGAATATTTCAGGGCAAGCGCTAAAAGCTGTTGAGACGCTAGCATCGCGTGACCTTTTTCTGGGGAGCTTCTGCATAAGAATCGAATAACATGCTGCGACAGCTCTCGCGCTCACTCATACTCTTCCTAGGTCATAATGAATAATCAATGAAAGATTTCCTGCCAAAATTATTCAGAAATGCCAATAGGGCAAAGGAGGTAACTCATATGGTATAAACAAGTAAGAAGTGGATAGTAGATGAGGTAGGAGGATTTCCAGAGGCCCAGTTTACTTTACAGATGGGAATGAACAAAAGTATCGCTCAAAAATGCCGGCCTCGCCTTTCAAAATAACAAAACCCAAAAAAAAAAAAAAAAAAAAAAAAAAAAAAAAAAAAAAAAAAAAAAAAAAAAAAAAAAAAAAAAAAAAAAAAAAAAAAAAAAAAAAAAAAAAAAAAAAAAAAAAAAAAAAAAAAAAAAAAAAACAAAATATCGAATAATAAAATAAAGCATTAAAGAGCTGGACCAGCTCTCATTTCTGGGAGTGAAAGTGAAGGTATCCGTCCATTCAACGAGAACTGGAGTAGAGCAAGCTGTGGGCAAGAACACAAGCTTTCAGGAATGAGGGTAGTGTCGAAAACCACCAGAGGTAATGGTGACAT
The DNA here is from genome assembly GCA_036418205.1 of Ostertagia ostertagi. Classification (NCBI taxonomy): domain Eukaryota; kingdom Metazoa; phylum Nematoda; class Chromadorea; order Rhabditida; family Trichostrongylidae; genus Ostertagia; species Ostertagia ostertagi. The sequence continues at coordinate 3,869 of MU870528.1, read as the reverse complement.
CTTCTCATGTTGCTGATGCTGTTTGACGCGAGGGGGCGGTGGCCGACGCCTTAAGTGGCAAGTGAACCCCGTTGCAACAGGAAGATGTGACGACGTCAGTAGCGCTGTCGTCAAGAATGCTTCCAATTGACGCCATAGACCATCCAGCAAACAGCTGCTGCTCCGAGAACTTGGCATATAATGACCGCTTTTTTGAGACGTCACCACGACAACACCCACGTACCCATTATCTCATAAAAGTTACAACATTACCGTTACAACACAAGGAAATGAAGTCGCTACTTGTGAAACAACGGAATAAAGGTAAGTCTTAGCCTCCAGAAATAGCCGAGGGTCACAAGAAGCTCAACAAGGGACGCATAACCTCCTCTCTGATGAGGACACCGTCAGGAGGAGCCACGCTTTCTAGAAGCAATGAAAACAATTGTTTGTTTTCGTTTCGCACCAATGCTACACAAAGGCCCTCCAGACGAATCTGCTGTAGTATTCAGCACTTTGAACACCTCGTCATCCATGCGTTCTTAACAAATTCCTGTTATGTCTGTCGTATTCGACACGACAATCAGGCAGGAGTTAAAGAAAATGCTAACGAATACATTCATTCAAATTTTCATAATAAATCCACACCTCTCTTATCTTGAAAAAAAGAAGGTGAAATCAAATAACTATGGCGACCGGGATACGTGTGGATATTTCTTCTCATGGTAATAAAAAGCCATCTTGGAAAAATTCTCCTTCGTAAGTGTAGATGTTCGACTCCCAGGACAAGCACTTTTCACAGAAAATGACCTAACATTTGAAAGTAGACATTCGTCGTATACGGTGGCGCGGTAGATTTCTATGGAGAAGACTTATGAAAGGCAATCGGTCGCATAAGTGCCGAAAAAGTTGGACTGGCACAACTTTACGGAGTATTCAGTGAGACACAAGAAGATCAAAACTGATCTTCTTTCTCATTTTCCTTGCCGGTAGGCCTCCCTAACAGCCACCCGACTCGACCAACTCATGGGAGCACGTCGGATCAAACCCTGGTGCTATACGAACCACCCCTCTAAGAAAATTGCAGCCACGGCGCAATGTATTAGTAGAGAACCAAAATCCTAAAGGGATACCCCGGTACCTAAGTAATTTCGTTCTGATTTACTACCTACCATTTTTTTTCTAAAACACCCCCATTTTCCCATATGCGGAGCATTTTGTTGATGGAAAGACAGATCGAGCCAGTCGACAAATGATTGAATCACGATGATTATATACTCGAGATCCGTAACTTGGGGTAGGCGTGTCACCGGAAGTGACGTGTGCTTGATAGAAATCTATGTGCATAAGGGGCTTCCAATATACATCGCGAGATATCAGCAAAGAATGCTGCCAACGACATCTAACGCAACTTATCGTCTACTATTAGAATTTGGCTCTCTGAAAAACATGCGCACCATTGGAAATCAAAATGGATTTTTTTTACCATGTTAGCGAAAAATCATAACACGGCACAATTACGAAGTTATACCCTCCGCAAAACCCATGCGCCCAGTCACCAAACAACTGACAAGTGTTTCTTTCAAAAAATTCGCACTTCTGACGAAGAAAAATGGTCCCTTCAGCAAAGCTTCTTTCCGCAACACATTTAAGAGAAGATGTGTTTCACTTGTCCTGGACACATGGCACTCCCCATCGCCACAGGTGAAAATTCACTGCAGACGGACCACACGCAGCCTTTTCCTTTTTCATCCCTGTACTTGCAACTCATGGCTTAGAGCAAAGTCACAAGTTGTATAACACAAGAGGCACAACAAAATTTCATTCGAAAAGGAATTCCTAAAATTCACAAAATTAAAAGCGTTACAAAAATTCCAAAGGTTCATAAGAATTTTTTGAAGATTTCATTTTGTATTAAATGTTCTAGAGTTTTTTGAAACCGGGGTTAATCTGCCCTTTTAGTTCTTCAAAGGGCCTGCAGTTATTCAATAAGGGTGGATTAGTTATACAAGGGGGCAATAAAAAAAAGACATTTTGTCTCCAGACTCAAATGGATTTAATCACACTTTGCTCAGCTCAAAGCGTGTGCTCCCAACTTAGAATTGAAGAGCGCATTTCATTTCATAAGAAAATCTTCATAGTGGCCATCTACGTGGACGGCATCAGAAAAGTTTGCCCCGGAAACATGGTGCTCTGGTCGAGCTCAGGGGTTCTCGACTGATCGTGTACCGTTACGACGGGTTCCGAAGGGCGGGTTCCGAGGGGTTTGCATAGTTAGAGCTAATGTCCCTAGGAAACTATCCCACGTTGAATCGATCCAAGAAATTATGTAAGAGCTTCAGGCTGAAGCAGTTACTGTAGGCCTCCCTGAGCTCGACGACGGTGACAGATGACGTCATATTCTGAAGACGGTGAGGGTAGTGAAGGAGGGCCTGCGTGTACTTATAGAGGGACATTTAGGGAATATTTTGCTGAGGAACTTCCGTCAACGACGGCAATCTCTGCGAAGAAAAAAGGCCGAAGTGCGACCTGGGCAAAATGTCTTTTTTTTGCCCCCCCCCCTGTATCGTTACTGACACCCGCTCAAGGAATCGCTCAGTGAACAGCGAGACAACAGGCGATACAGATGATCAGGAATGTGAATGTAGATGGGAATAGAGGAGGAAGAAAATGGTATGGAGGATCTCTTCTTTGAAACGCGTGCTGATGAAGAAAGGCCGAAGCAGAGGAGGATAGCTTTAAGCACACGAAATGGGCTCATGACGGATGACAAATGATGTGACATTATGATAAGCGGCACCCTACCATGAGTCTCTGGTTTACTGCAGCTATGCGATTTCGACGGCGCAAGACACTGCTAGAGGAAGGAATGTTTTTTTCAACGGGAAATCGGCATTTCGTTTATCCCAAATGATCCATTTCTCAGCCATTTCTCGATTTACTTACTCTGAAACGACCCTCATCCTAACTTCCTGCATCGACACGCATTGCTCGCTTTATTTATTCATTCCTTCATGCGTTTCTGATTATCGTTAATTAAAGATGGCTATCGTTAATACACGAGAGGTTCCTGGTCTATGGAAGTCGTATGAATTAGTAAATGGCCTTGGTAGAAGCACGGGCAACTACTTTGTGATTCACTCACAAAAACACTGAAAAGATAAGGGACTTGAGCACTTGGCTGATTAACACGTCAAGGATGGGCTGTGCACTCAAATTCTGCCTGAGACAAAGTAGCTAATTGAAAGCGTGATAGATACCCGTCACCTGACAAGAGGAAGATTTCAGGTGGAAGTGGATTGCTAAGGAAATTCGCTAGACCAGGCCCTTTCAGCTGTGTAGGACCTTTTAGGAAGAAGGAAGTCAATTAACAGGATTCCCAGAAAGATTAGCCTAAAAGGTTGCAATATTTTAGTTCCTTTATCGGGGAGACAACGTCAAACGTCAGTTACCCATAGAGAAGTGGGGCTATCTTAACTAAACAGCACTAGCAATTCGAAGGAACCTTCGCCAGAACTCTAGCAATAAACTGTAAAGAAGGACGGGATTCAGTGAATACGTTCTCGTTCACAGTCCAATAGTCGCTCCCCGGTACTGCTGCATTCAATAACAATCTCAATCATCAAATGTAACCCCCGAGCTTGGTATTGAAAGGTTACTCAGGTAAGCGGCTGATGTTCGCTGCAGTCTTAGAAGGTAGAGATTCGATTGCAAAGAAGTCTGCTGGAGCTGATCGATAGTAGGAAGAAATCCAAGTGAATAGCTTCCCTTCTCCAGGCAGCGACCAGGAAGTTCATATAGACTCACTCAAGAGCGCGGCTTCCCATTCGTACTAGCAATAATTTCATGTGCGCATAATCGAGTGCGGTAGTCGGGCACTTAGATCGTAG